>JAQGCA010002833.1:0-13004 GCA_034698945.1 Protaphorura quadriocellata | reverse complement strand
GCAATTGGAGTGAATAATCCAAATGGAAACTTTATCAATCGGGACGAATACGCCAATGGAAATACTCTGTTTTTGATCAACCTCCTCCCGACAACTATTGGATCCGAGTTTAACACTATGAGATCTGGACAACTAAAGGCAAGTTTATAGTATTTGGTAATAATAGTACTAGAATAATGGCGAAATTTAAAAGCGTAATTGGGTTTTTTAAATTTACATTACAGGTTGAGCTGAAATTTAAAGAGGCAACGGCCGATTCATTGACCCTCCTCGTCTTGGCCTCGTCCCAGAACCTATTGGAATTGGACCAATTTCGAAATGTATACATGCCGTAAGATTGGGCAGGGTTGGGTGAAATTGGAGAAAGCAAACTTTCAGAGCCTGGCGTCCCATTGTGGGCATACGGTTGAAATACAGGCCATTGAATGTTGAAATACAACCAAACTCTGTAAATACTGTACATATGACCAAATAAAAGTGAACCATAAAATGCAATCAACCTTGTGTTGTCTACATTATTTTTCGCATAATCGTGTACGTGTACGTGTACGAATAGGTTGTTGGGTTGGCTCGAGAGCCATGGGTTTATTATCGTTTCCATGGCGACTAAATTTTTAGGCTAGGTTTCCATGAGACGGTCGGGTTGTCTAGTATTTTTTATCGTTGCCATGGTGATGGGGATAGAGTAGGAGATGGAGTCGGTAGTGCATGCACTCGAATTTTGGAATTTTTTTAAGTCGAAACATTTTTTTGGACCACCCTGTACGAGGCTGACTGCGTATTGTACCATGGTGTGAGAAGCCTGGTTCAGTTTTAGGCGGGTAGATTTTTTTGGAACACCCTGTACTAGGCTGACTGCGTATTATACCATGGTCTGAGAAGTCTGGTTCAGTTTCAGGCGGGTAGATTTTTTTGGAACACCCTGTACTAAAGCTTTGCTCTGCATGGTTCAGGCGGCACGGAAGATGTAGTTCCAAACTATAAATAGGACTGTGTCGACTTAAATTTTTTTGGGGTATTTGGTCTCCGCTCTCTCCATGTGTACTGAGAAGCCGGCGATGTAATACAGGCAATGCGAAATGTTTCGAGGAGGGCAGATTTTTTTAGACCACACTGTATTATATTTTACCCGGGTATGGTTTTTTTTCCTTTGGGTTTTCTTAATTTTAGACCAAATCGCTACACAGTACCCGGGTACCGGGACATGAACAATGCACAAGCAGTACTAGGGCCAGTCCACTCACACACACACTCACAACATGTAAAACAACTTTAGCACGGGTCGAAAACAATGGCGATGGCAATGCAAAATAAACTTGGTCAGAACGCTGACCCTCTGACCTCAACCACCACCGCCACCTAAGCGGACACAGCCTGAACCCAGTCAACAATCTCACCACCAGATGCCAACCCCATGAAGCAAACCAAGGCACGGAAATAAAATTCAAACCGGTGTGTGCCCACATCTACTCACGGTACATGATTTACAGAAATCTTGGTTTAATTGTCTGGGTCGATGATGGAGCCTCTAAAGAGGAATCACCTCGTTGATATTAATTAAGGCCTACGAGAAAAGATTACGTCAAACTGGTAAAGCAACCCAATCTGTACAGACAACAATATTTGCCCATGCATACTGCGAAAGTCATTTAGTAAGGGTATAATTCAAATTCTTAAATTTTGGGATATCCATGACTTATTCTCACGATTGTGCTCGGAATGTAAGCGAATCTTTATCACCCATGCTATGTCTTAGCGCATTCCACACAGCACCGATGTAAGATAATTAAAGGATAAGCAAACAAACAAATTTATGGTCAAACTGCAATTCTACTACATGCAACCGACTCACAACTATTTCTCCCGGCGAAATGAATAAAACCAGGTGTCGATTTGACGTTTCCTGGACCGCAGGCAACTTCCCAACTTCCGCCCTTTAGTATGTACATATTTATCATATTTAATATGCACAAAAAAATGAAGTTTTTTAACACTTATATTAGCCATAAACTCATAAACACGGAGAGGACGGAACTCCTTCCACCGAACGAGCATCCGCTGCGCTGCACTGTACTGTAACGTACGAAAAAAAGTTACGAGTTACGATTAGTCAGGTAAAAAATGAATACAAACAACGTGTTAGCTTACGATGGTTACAAGGGAAGTCCGTTCTCACGTAAAACTTATCGCAATTACATAAAAGCGCACAGAACTTCAACAAAATGTAGGCCGTTGGATTTGGCTGCATTTTTAATATGTAGCCATTGATGTCCTGAACTACTTTCCTGAAGGTTATACCCCGATAAGTCAGCCGTTTGGCAGCTAGAATACTTACATGGCATAAATTCGCTTTGTAAGGTCGTAGGGATCCATGATGGAGTCATGACGTCCCGAAATGTGTTTCTAGGACTTATCGGGGTACGACCTTCACAAAAGTTGCTCAGCATGTCCTGTGGCTACAATATATCAAAAATTCAGCATTTTTGAACAGAAGGAATAGTTTCAATATTATGCTTTAGTTTGTAACAGTAAATGTGGTTTCCTTGTTAGTAGTGTTTTTATATGAGCTTCGTCAACACTAGACTGGGATAAGGACTTCCCTGTGTAGACTGCTATGGTAACTCCTTTAGGCTATTGAACTCTTCCAGCCAGTTTTCACGTTGGGCATACCCGGTCGGTCATTGTTGGGATGATTCAATCATGGACTCAAGGCGAGGAACACAAAAACCCTCTCTTTATAAGGAAAATAGAAGAAAAACACACAAGGTCTTCTCACAAAAGGAAGGAAGGAAAGAAGAATGAAAAAGGGTGAAGCTTTTATTAGGAATTTTATTGAAGGCGACTACCAATTGATGCACGAATGCCTTAATTAAGCTCATCCTCAAGGCACGGACGGTCCTGCAAAATTAAATCATGCAATTTTCTCTTAAAAAATCAACTACACGATTCAGCATTCACCTGGTCATTTCTAAGAAATGTGAAATCCAAGTCAAAATTCACAGAAATATGAAAGACATTTTTGGCTCGGAACTTAATTTAAAAAATGCTTTCATTAATTAACATGTATCTCGAACGGAACGCGTGAATAATATCTGCTGGATTTTCTCTATAGAAGTGGTACTTCTTTTCATTTGGCGTAGGGAAGGTTACCCTAGTAGTAGTGCGACTACAAAGGACAATACCGCATCAGAAAAGTAGTGGTATATATATGCTGTCCGGAATTAAGCAAAAATGTATTTTAGTATTGGACATTTTTTCGAATTATGATGTAATACGCCAAATTGTTTATTCTGGGGAGGTACCCCTAGTAGTGGACGCCGAACACTTAAGGTTGTACTCGGAACTCGTTACCAATCCTGACAGAGGTAACACATTCACACATTCTTTGTCAAATAATGGCTTATCGTGTATATATCCTTGAGGTAAAATGCTGACAACTGCCAACGCTGCTAAGCGGGTTCAAAATTTACGGTATAGTACAGGGAAATATTTCAGTGGCTATTAGCTTCCGTAAAGTAAACACACACATTGCGAGCCCAAGAAGATCGAGCCCTCCTCATATCACAAGGGATTGATTGCCGGTACCGTACCATTGCTTTATGACGGACAAAATTATAACAATAATGACCATTGATTGTTTTGAATTCTTGAGAGTACGTGACTTTTAGCATACAAGTTCCAAATCAGATGGCTTGCTTGCCATATGCCATGCCCGTTTTAAGTTTTGAGCTGATCCCAAATAATGTTTTACCCCTTTGCCTTAAGGCATCAAAGAAAGTAATCAAACTCACCTGTCGTGTTTCGTGTATATCTCTCACGCTTTTTTACCTTCAGTTGAATTTTGTAGTGAGTCTTGGAGCAACTCTTCAGTGTCTTGTTAGATCTCGGTCTTGGTTAACGACAACGTTCGTTGAATTTGAATTCAGGCCAGGTGCACATGTTTCTGTGGTTTAATGCTCCGTAATTTTCCTTGTTGTCGAATTAAATCTAAACCTATTTCTGGCGTGGTTTCAAATTATACGACGCACCTCATACGGCCATACTTTATTTTATGAATTTCAATAAAAGTTATAATTACTGGTGAATTTATTATTTGCGGGCGTCCATGTGTGGTGGAAGGAAATAGAAGTTATGTTGTGTGTTCGTAAACCGGCGACCCTAAAATTGCGACAACAGTAATAGTTAAGTTTTAATTGCCAAACCTAATGGATGCATTAAAAAGATAAATTTTTCGACTATAAGTATTATTCGACAAAATTATAGAAGAAATTCGGTAAAACCATGCAGTTGAAGTTTGGAGTGTCATCTTTTGTTTAATACTCAAGATTTGGAAAGGAATATAACTTTTGGAATAGTTGGACCATTTTTGGAATTTTTGAAAAGGGATGTTCTTGGTGAACAGTATTTGGTCCCAACAGCAACCAGAAGAACTCGGAATCATGAAGGACTATTTGAATGACGATATGGAGATCGCTATGAAGGTAAGATTATTATAAATAATATTTATATTCTCATTATTAGTCCAATTTGGTAGTGCACTAATGTATTCGTCAAAATGAGGTGAATTCCAAATATAAATGCAGGGTTGGGAGTTTTTTCCCTCGCAATGAGCCATAATTTGACTCAGAATGTGTGATATCTAAATTCTGTCATGATCCCGCAACTCAGGATTGATCTTCTCCCGTCGTTTTTTCTCTCTATACTATTAGGGGTACCTCTCCTGGGCCAATTCGAAAGCAAAAATTAGTGATCAAATTTCGCTTTTGCCTACGGATTATCGGCTAATGTAAATGGATGTGTGTTTTGTTTAATCGCTCGCTCCCACCCCTTGTCCAAACCTGGTCAAGGATTCTTTCCGCTTGTCAAAACCGATTAGATATTTAGTTGCTCGTCAATTGCTTTTTTTTAATTTAAAAACGAATAATGAGAACCTTGCTCAATTTACAGTCTAAATGGTTTAATGTTTCAAATGAAGGTGCAATTTCGCAATTTTGCACCTCTTGATTAGACTGGCCATTTTGAGATTTCCAGTTAGATTTATTTTTGACAGTGAAGCGCCGCCCGTAATAAAATGTTGAGTGCTAACGGCTGACGATTAATCTTTGGGAGATGATTAACCTGCCTACGCTCCTGGCCTTTCTTTCTAAAGTGACGGATTTCGTCACATGGTCATAATCCTTAACGGTAATCGTAATCGTCAGTCCACTATATGCATGTTCATTTTTCTTCAGCTCTTTTTATGTTCAAACGATTATGGGATACAACTATAAAGACAAGTCTGTAAAAATAATCAAGTCAAGTCACACGGCCAAATGGTCAGACCTGACCGGCCCGGCCTTTGTCAGTAAACCAAATACCAAACTATTCTACAGTACGGAATTGAAGGAGGATTTCGTACGTAGTTTTAAACATTGAATAGCTTGTCCGCCGTTCATCACAGAAATTGTCCTTAATGAGGTTGTGCTAGCAATAATGGGTGCCCTGAACTTTTTTCTAGTCATTTTGGTCAAGAATTAATTGAAAAGGAGTGAGCAGGATTTCATTTTGGAGTTTAAAGATTAAGTTCAAGTCGTCAGATTTAAAAATCTTTATAGGAAAAGCTTCTTTTTATTAAAACTGAACAAGATCACTTTTTTAGTTCGACAAAACGATGTGATTTTCGCACACAATTATTTAATGTCATTTCCAATAACTATTTTGTTGCGAAAATTCAGCTTGGAAGATTTAGTTTCACCAGAAATCCTAAACCTTTCTGCTAATCTCTGGCTCACAATTTTGTTTGCAATCGCAATTAGGGTTTTGAGAGTAATGGCATCTACTACATTTTGGTTAAATATTAATCGAATGGAAGTGAAATTCAAGTAGGAGATTTGGCTTAAAGATTACACGGGGTAAGGAATAAGTTATTTTAAAACCTTCATTTTTATTAACACGCAATTTTACGGTCTCTATTTCCTAGTAGGAAGTTAAAAATGCACTTTGTTTTAAACATTCTAATGAAATTATTCTGTGCCATTCACAATAATTTCTGTTCTCAGAATTTATAGCAAAGACAATCCAAAAGACAGAACCACATGAATGGATTAATTAAATAAGAAGTAAAACCGTGTTCATTAATAATTTTGTAAACCACCATTTATACTACAAATCTTGTCTGCACTTTTGAGGGAAAGTTGTGAGTATCATATCATATCATGTCATAAGATAGATATTCATATCCTCAGTTCCTCAGTTGAGTCTACGTTAAAATAAAATCATGATGAAGTGTCAAGTTAATGAAATGTATCAGGAGGTACATTTTTTGTAAGGAATGCAAGCGTCTTTGTGAAGAAAGATTAGAAAGCTACGAGCCACTCGCACTCGCTCCTTGTCTGCACTACATCATCATCATCATCCTCACTAATGCATCACCCAGTCATGCATTCATAAATTCATAATGAAAATATTATTACAATTATCATTAAACTTGGTTTATGATCCAACAAGGAGGTTTTGACAGTTTAAATGGTTGGTTAGGAGTTACAAAAGTGGTTTCAATTTTCTGTGCAAAAATTTCTGTTTTGGGAAAATCGTTTTGTGTCTGCCTACCTGTCACTTAAGAAAAATTCACACGACGAAATACTTCACAAGTGGTTGGCAGTATTATCACGGAGATAGATTACATGATTTTAGAAAAGTTTTACTTATTGAGTTTCTATTATAATTGAAGCTACAATGTTGGAATTAGAAGAGAATTGGCCAGATTTATGGATTTCTCCCACAAAGCTTTGCCAAATAAAGGCATATCCCAAAAAGCCATATCCCGGGAAACCATTAATTTATTAAAGTGTTTCCAGCATAGTTTCGTTATTTTGAATTTTGAGGATTCGTCGGAAGATTTAATTGCAACGTTTCAAATCCTGTGCAAAATAAGCCAAAGTACGGTTAACTGTATGCAGCATGGCATAGTACGATACCCTACCTGCACCAACATGCCCTAACTTTGGCCAATTTTATTATTTTGCATTCAGCCTATTTTTACGGCACGTTTTGGAGATTTCGGTAGAACAAGCTAAAAGTGACTGAAAATTGTCTGACTCGAAATCGAAATGTTATTTTCTAACAAATCAGTGACGACAAATTGTTCTCCGCGCGTCAAGTGACCTCTGCTGTCAACATCACCCGTTTCTCGAGGACGACAAATTTGTTATAGCGTCGTCGAATCTATCTGCAGCAGTGTTAACCGAGTAAAAGTTGAGATTCGGTTGATTATACCATAACCCCCAAACTACTTAATTAATCATGCATAAATTAAAAATTAGATCATATCACCAATTAAACAAAGGCTGATACAGCACACCTAGTGATTGGGTTCCAAGCTGTGCAGTTCCGCGCAGGCACAGAACAGTACGCACAGGCACAAAGACATTAGCGCTAACACTCTGCAATCAAAGGAATAAATTGTTCACAAAAACCACAGGAGTTTATGGGAGTGTGCCGTAGGTTTCCCATGACAATTTGCAACGTTTTCTTCACATATATATTTAATGTCATGAACACAATTTTCTACTCCTTAGCGTCATGTCCATGTCCACCCAGCTTGAAGTTTGTTCGACTGTACTTGGTTCACATGCAAAATTCATAACAGAATATGGCACGAGCGAGAGTTTGAGTGATTACCATTAAGTCGCGATGAAGGGAACTCCATGCCACGCCTTATGATTAATTCTATTTTTATATCATGACTGCGAGAAAACGTCAAAAGTCATCACAGATTCCATTAAATAAGTCGGCAGATCAAATTGATAGTGTGTATTGAAGCCAGATAATAAAAAAATTGTGGTATAGGCAGCTCCTTATCATTTCGCCAAGTGGGGATTTTATTCCCATCAGATTCAGAAGTAAGGAAGGTTGAAGGTGGCCTTTTTCTACTGGAGTTTTTCCCTACTACTAGGGGTGCATTTTGTAGGATAAATTGAAAGTCGCAGGACTATATCGAACTGCGAATGTTAATGTCTGTCTCAAAACAATAGAGACTTCAGACGTCACCAACAAATCGACACTTATAACGTTGTCATGCGAATTAGTAGAGATATACGTGATAGGGTGTTCCTAATCGTAACATATATTAACTGATGACCACCTAATGGGTAGGATTGTCATATTTTGCAACACCCTGACATGAATGACCAGGAATGCCAGTATCAACAACTTGTTATTTTTGTGACGTCAGAAGTCTCTATTATTTTGAGACAGACATTAGTGTTATGTTATTTTCTAATGCGTCCGTTTTTGCATTTATAATTCTTAAACGTAAAATTGTAATTGGAATGATAAGTTAAAGGTCATATTGCGGGGTCGATTAAAATTACATAACTTGAATTCATTTTGAAGCTTCCATTAATGGTAAGAATCGTGATTGTGTTTAGCTACCGCACCGGATCCTCAAGGAGACAATTACAATTTTACTCCTCTGCATTTATCGTGTCGTAACCTGAACCACGCGGATCTCATCTAATTGCATTGCAATAATGTTCATGGCCACGTTTGCTAAAATAAAAGAGGTTCATTAAGAAAAAGGAGGATCCACGAGGGAGTAGAACAGAAGAGAACAACCGTTGTTATTGTTAGCCCATTTCCATTCAATTCTATTGTTATTCTTTATGGGTGACTGGGAATCGTAAAAATGTCACGATGGTTAGTTGGACGACATTTGATTGCACGGTAGGAGATCTGGTGAGATTCACCGCAAATTGCGGTTGTGATTGCGACACTTCTACATTTCTAAAGTAAACAGAGAATGACACGGTTTTGATTTAAACCGATGACACCAGACAAAAAATAAAGCTTATGAAAGTCCGGATTAGAGCTAGCGCCCACGGCTTTCGCATGTACAAAGAACTGAATCATTGGGATTCTTATTCTTCGCCTTCGCCGTTATCTGAAGCTTATGTGATATACTGCTTGGATAGATAATAACAATCAGAAGCTTTTTAAGTAGGTAGAAACAGTAATGAGCTGATGACAATTGACGGGGCGTAGTAGAGCATTAATTGCAGAACAATGGGTATATGAAGGCATCCTTGGCAATAATTTACATTGATTTGAGAGCTTAAGATTTTTATGAATAAAAAATTCTGGCAGATGATGCATATATTACAGTAAGCCCGAGAAAATCTGAGATAGGTATTCAGTAGAAAATCTTATGAAAGATCTAGGGAGTTTTCCATCTTGAATATATATCCTATGCCTACAGTAGTGGCGCTGACGACCTAATAAGTATAATTCAGTATTAAAAGACTCCACAATTTTGGCGGACTTTGGAACCGTACATACTTTGATAAATTCGCCCAAAATACTTTTTTGAATCTACCGATGATGCTACCGTATTTGCTGTATTCGATTCCCGGGTTCTATTAATAAAAACACGGTTTCCAGGTCAGTCGCTTTCTCTACTTTCTCCATATTGGTGCATGGAGAAAATAGAGAAAGTACCCGCGTTATAATGGAGACGACAGGATTCGATTAGAGCAAATACCGTATCTCTTGCTGCTGTATTTTTTTTAAATATTTCTCGCCCGGTTTGGAAAAACTTGATTTTAAACCGGCGAAGAATTCTGTGGAAATAATCTGGGATATATTCCAATTAGCTGCAAGGATCAACCGGTCGAACAATATTTTTAAAGTGGTATAAAAATATAGCAAAAACGATAGATTGGAAGGATTTTTCGGAAAAAAATATTTTGGGCGTGTTAAAGTCGAAGAACCGCTGAAATATCCACACTTTAGATTTCATTTTAATTCGACTTTTACTTGAGCAGTCGTCAACACCGGTACATGCATTGTACGTGAAAACCTTCCGAGATTCTCCAAATAATGCATATCTCAAGTTATGACCGTCTCATCTTGATTTGGGCTGCGGGGACTCGGTGTATTTCTCACTTTTTGGTGGTTATTGTCTAGCGGGTAATAGGTTCATAATTCACTCTGTATCATCCGCACTACAATACATACACTATTGGATTACCGACAGATAATCAAATCATACGAACGAATGCAATGAATTGAATGAGGCATGAGTTTGCTAAATCAAAATCCTACACCTTGAACAGGTTCAATTCAATTCAATTCCTCCGTCATGAGAACCAAACCAAACATTCTTTTCTTACCATTCTGTTCAATACTGTTCGATGCGCCATGCTCTAACGCTGAACAGATTTGTGTGACACTCGATCAGATATATCTCAATCTTGTCTTAACATTATTGTCCCGTCATGACGTCTGTTATGGAATAGAATACCGTACAGACAATCAAAAAATAATCAGTCTTGTACATCTCATCCAATCACAATTATACTTGCCCTTGTTTAACAATCTTAATATTGTATCATTTTTTACAGCAGCGCCGCGTTGGATTAAAAATGACCCTTATGTTCATAAGTGCGTTCTGCACTGTGATATCGTTAGACGTTATTGAAAAATAGAACCATAACAACCGGTTGGTTCAAATAAACCGCGCAAGCGATGTGTATAATGCGGATCGCACTGATAGGAGAAAGATAAACTTGTCTGAACCGGATGTCAATTATCTCGGACCACCAAGGACCAATTGGGAAGCCAACTACCTTTGTCATACTAAGCAATGGAATACCGAAGTTGTAGTGACTTCATTTATATACCGCTACGTATTGACCAGCTTTAAATAGGAATTTCTCTGAACCGGATGTCAATTATCTCCGACCTCTTAATATAAGGAAAGCGAACAGCTATTACATGCAGGAGTAGAGATATGTAGAAAAATTCTTGTTTTGTGCCGTGTGTAGTTTAAGCGATAGCACTTTATACTACGTTTGTTGTACATATACTACATCAACTTAGTTTTTGTAACTACGAAACTGTGTCTCAAATATTAGACAATCGATGAGCATGACAACGTATATACGCTACCCATTTCCAATATCAAGCACTTACACGCATCGAAATTTTTTGGCATCGTGATTCTGAGTGACTTGAACAAGGTCGGTGGTAATTTAGTTTTGTCTCACACTGTAAATTGTGATCAGGTTGCGGATACATGGTATAAATTCAAAGCAAGTTTGTTTTGGTCATGTGTGTCTTTTTTAAAAGGTGTGAAGCAACCCAAAACAACAATTTACACGGATGAGTGGCCAAGTCGGGAAGTACAATACCCTTTAATTTCGGCACGGCCACGGCCCTATACCTGTCATGTCTCAAATCTGCATATTCTGTTATACATTCAGTGTGTGAGAATGTGTTAGGGTGTTGGCTGAATCAAATGGATGGGGGAAAGCCGTGACGACCGGAACACGCCCAAATTAATGGTTGTATACAATCATGTGGGCATTTACATGATAAATACTCCCTCTGTCGTCATAATATGTTTTTATTATTAGGTTCATGCTAAATGAATCGCTTAAAATGATTTATGGCATTCCAAGTCGGTCATTCCGAGAATCAAGTACTTTTTTAAGGACATTACTAAGGATTGAACCCAAACTTAATTCTGGTCTGGCATGGGGAAAGGGAATTATGATTGACTCGTATGCATTGATGGCGCACACCCAAAACTTCAAAATTTCAAAAGAATTACCAATTTAGAAAAATTGTAAAGTGGTTTTAGCGAAACTTTTCTCGAAATTTTGAATTTTCATTTTTACCGTAAAATCCAGATTAGAACGCGGGTATTTCTCCGACTTTCTCCATATAACTTAATGGTGAAATTGGTGAAAGTCTTTAACCTGTGACCTTGCGTGAATGAATAGAGCTCCCGCGTTCGGTATATCCACTTCACATTGGGCCATATTCCCTAGCGCACTTTGACAGATACGCCGCTGTATATTTCAAGTTGCTCAGTTGGTAAAAACTTATAAAACCGCTACTGCAAGGCCTTTCGTTGGTCAACAGTTCAACGAATTGAGTGCTGGGCTTATTCCATTAGATCCCAAGTTCAATTCCTGGTCGGACCACTAGCAAATTTCGTGTATGGTCGGGTATTCACACAGTTTAGTTGGTCCTCAGTCCTCAAATCAAAGATCTTGGTTTGATTACCAGGGTCGATGGGGCCTCTATAGTAACTTCTGCAGAAAAGAATCACCACATTGATCTCATTCTCAATTCAGGTCGGGGAGCCAAGAATTCGTTCAACTGGAAAAGTGCGAATTTGAACTGAAGAGATTTAAATGAGTAGTATAACAGTAACTTCAAGCTTGACTTTGTACCAGACATTTTATTAAAATCTTTTTTTTTTTTGAAAGTTTAGTCATTTGTCTAAAATATTGATTTCCAGATTGTGATCGTGGGGAACGGGTCAGTTGGAAAGTCTTCGATGATACAACGGTTCTGCCGAGGAATTTTTACACGTGATTATAAGAAAACGATCGGAGTTGATTTCCTGGAGAGAATTATGACGATAAACGACAGTTCCGTGAGACTAATGTTATGGGATACGGCCGGACAAGAAGAATTCGATGCGATCACTAGAACTTACTACCGTGGGGCCAATGCTTGTGTTCTGGCGTGCAGTATAGCAGACAGAGATTCCTTCGAAGCACTTCCAAAGTGGAAAACAAAGGTAATGACATTCTCAGATAAATTCACTCTGTGGATTTCCGGTTTGGTCTCTCATTACACAGTCCGCTTATTTATAACAGTTTTTTCTGAAAAGTTTGACAAAATAAATTCTTTTGGCTGATTTCATGCGCCAAATACCATGTACACCATATTTTTGTACAAGCGAACTCTATAATTCGTTAGGTCGCGTGGTCAATTTTGGTAAGATAGGCACTAGAGATTTTAATATGAGGCTGAAGTTCAAGATAGATCATAAACTTGTTATGAAGGTTAAGATCCTCATAAATATTTCACAATTCCTTATCCTTACAGATTGCTTACGTGACCTTTTGGCAAACCTTAGAATTGCTTAATTTAATTGAGCCAGCAAGCGAAGTGAACGAAGTGAACGGAGCGAAGCGAAGCTCTTATGAATGACTTTGGGCTCTTTTGTC
>JAQGCA010002832.1:0-13005 GCA_034698945.1 Protaphorura quadriocellata | reverse complement strand
AGGTCACGTCAGGCAATATATAAAAGCGTCAAAAACGTGTTCGGTTCATTATTGAGTGTCAGCAATTAACTAGAATTAGGTAAACCTATGTTTCCGTTGCATTTTCTCAACTTCTTTACAGTTGTCGGTAAGCCGTTTTGCGTACTACCAACGCAATGCTCAGTGTGCCCGCTTTACATAGACACCCCACATGCAAAAATGCGCCGAATAGTGGCCGAATACTAATATTCGGTGTTCGGCAAATGGCCGAATACCACTATTCGGTACATCTCTAGTTTCACACAATTATTTTGTTGTCCGCGGCACTGTATGGGATTACTTTACTGAATGAAATGAGGTAACAATTTGTACACAATTCAGAATTTGCTAGTTTGTTCGATTTCACCAACAATGACCGGGCTCAAGGCATTCTAGAGGACCAATAATGTTAAATAATTGTATTCTATATTTGTTGTAAAATTTTAAGTTCCCAGTCAGCTGACTCCGATTTGTGGGCAATCCCATCACTTCGAGAATGGAACAATATCATTCGAGTACACAACACATTCAAAATGTTTCTGAATCAAATGAACTTGGCCATGATGAGAGATCTTGCTCCTGTAGTCCTTGGGTTCAACTTCTCCTTTACCGCTATAGTATTTGCCGTTTTAATTAAGATTGATGTCCCGTTTATCATACAAATCATGGCGACATTACTACTGGCGGTTTCGTTAATTTATCTCTACTTGATGATTTATATTCCATCTCTCTTCTTTCAGAGATCTGCCGAGTATTTACAGGTCATTTCCATTCAGTGTGATACAAAATTCAGGTCAAGAGTTCATAGATCTCTTCGTCCACTCAGAATCAATATAGGGAATTTTTGTATTCTTGAAAGTAACACTTTCATTGTTGTTTGCACCAATATTATTGACTGGACAGTCACAATCCTACTCTCCTTTGAAAATTGATTCCTGGTGTGGTGTTTGTTGTCTACGTCTACCTCATATTAGCCGCGACACCCTTATTTCAGTATCCTCTTATTGATAAGTTTGATTAGCTTCGCTTGAAATGGGACCGCCAAAGGTTTACCTTCTACCTAAAAGCATTTGCAAAAATTCAGACACATGATATTTCCGACGCACATCCTTCCTCACGTCTTCTATTTCGGATTGGATCCCAATATTTCCGTCCTGTACGACCGATTCTATGATTTGCGTTTGCGATTCAATTTGAAACAATACTTGCTATTATTAATTTTACATATTGCCGGAACGATTTTGCATTTTTTCTTGTAAATATGCTTTGAACTGAACCGCAATGGTCAAATGAATAAATTTCTTCATTAATCCAATCGTTGTTCACTGGTTCAATGTCATAACCCTGAATCATATCTCAGATCACATTTTTATTTGTTCGCCACTGTTTTTGATGTTATGGACTCGTATACTTTATTTAATTAGCAACTCAGTTTATTGAAATATGTTTGAACAAAAAGTTTATTCGTGCTATTCTAGAAACAGGAAACTAATGGACTCAAGAAATGAACTTGGACAAAGACATAGTATTTGCTAATACTAATGTACTGAGTTTATTCACATATGGGCAACGTGAGAAAACCTTACAGTTACACAGAAGACCTTACAGTATCAATGTCTGAAAATCAACAATGGAAATTAGTAAAATCAATCCTTATATAATGGCAGTGCACATACACATAATTACATAACACACACCTCAGTTGACAGTTGAGGCACGTGCTGGTTTGAATTTAACGGTCAGGGACGGGTTTATTGTTGGTTGGTTCCTGCATCTGGATGCGTAGTTATGCTGAGGATTTTTCCTTCACATCACAGCATTATGTTGTACTTTAAATAACAGCACATGCATAATTCACTCACTCATTCCATTATGAGTATGACATATTCTGAAAAGCATCATAAAGTGAAAGCTGGAGAAAGTAGCTTTCTCCATCATTCCTTGGAATTAAAGAGTAATAGGCGAAGATCGAAAAATAAATCCATTCCTAACTGGCTACAAAGGTAATGGAGGAAAGTCAACTCAAATAGAATACGAAACAGAACTCCACAGTAATGAAACGAAAAAATCCAATGATTTGAAGAAATCGTGGCATCATCAACGGAATATTCCATTTAATGCAGAGAACATGTAACGTTCTACATGGAAAACTGTCAAGAAAGTAGCTAAAAGTTATGAACCACCCAGTACATCGCGAAGATCCATGTGAATCCTTAAATTGCACTCCTTCCAGCAACTCTGGAAAGAAAATCAAGACCCAAAAATGTCATTATGACCAAGGTCTCTAAACAGTTCGCTTCAATCACAAAGGTCTATTACTATGACTATTGACATATTGTGTTGCTTGCCGAACTCCATTTTGTACAATTAATTTGGAACCAATTCAAATACTTTAATGTCCACCAAAAGTTTTGACCAACCTGTTATGAGCTAATGCTGTCGAGAGTTTTTGATTATGACATGAGTGACGACGGAGACCAACAAGCCATTTATGTGTACAAGAATTCACTATTAAAATTCTACTCAGGCTCCACTCCCATCATACTTATCAGTGACGAGGATGGAACGAATTATTTGTCATAAATCTTTGGACGACTCAGACGAAGAGAATTTTGGAATGGAAATTTGTACATTCTTAAACTGTTGCATTCAACTAAATTCAATTTTGATTGGTCCAACCAACCAGTCACGTTCACAATTTCACATTTCCTATTCGATTATATTAATTTTATAGCTTTCTGTCCGCCTGGAATTTCTTTTACTACTATGGGTACCTCCCCAAGGCCAAATGCAAGCGAATACAAATTCCATCAGTGTTTGAAGTCTATGTATATTTCGGAAAATGTCAATCAGCGTCTATGTTTTTACACTTATGGTGAATTCAATGAGATCAATAATCCGTTGTGCTTTCCATACTACTAGGGGTACCTCTAGGCCAAATGAAAGGCAACTTCAAGTCTACATAAAACTAATTGTGTGACTGGCAATTAATGTAAGTAATTACGTAAAGTGGAAAATACATAAAGTAGGCCATTTCGAATGCCCTCACTGCAAACTTTAGTTACTTGGAATTAACGCAATTGCACTAAATTTCAAAGCATCACTTGGCACTTGGCTGAATATTAATTTCATGTGTGACATTTATTAGATTATTATGTTATATTAGATTTATTAGATTTATTTATTATTTATTAGATTTTGAAATCTAGACGTCTAGAATCTAGAAAATAAAATGGAAACGAGAGTGGTTTGTTGTGTAGAGCGAAAGGAGACTCTGACTGTCTCCGGTGAGAATTTGGTTGAGATTGTGTTGTCTCGAAGGAAAATGATTGTGAGGTGAAATGAAATTATACTTGAGGAGGAAAATCTGTACACAAAATGAAATTCTGACACGACGAAAAAAACCCATTTCAAATGTAAGATCGACCAGGTTCACAACATTTCATATTAGTATACTCGGAATCGGCGTTCTCCCGTTCATATTTTCACGTTCACAAGGGAGACTTTCGGTAAATCAGACTAAGGTGCTTCAATACTGAAGAAATTGCACATTTGCAAATTCCGGCTATCCAGCAATGTCATTTCGATGGAGTTGTATTTCCAATTCGCCTAGTGAAGGTACCATTGTTAAGTTACGCAACTTTAATCTACATCCCATTTTTGAGTAACCGAATTGAAACTTCTCTTCAATGATAAAAGAGAAGTTTTGAAATTGCGTGGTTTCGAGAACGAAGTGAAAGTAGAAATGCCTATGTATCTTTTGAATGGAACGATTGAATGAAAGGATTTCGATTGGAATGAGCGACCCTACGACAGACAAACAACAGACTGTGGTTTAACATGCGCATAGTTGCATTTTCCTGAAACCCGGATAATTCTAGGACTCACTCGCTCAACTAAATTCCTGGGACTTAATCCTGTCCGGGATTTTCTTGTCGAAGAGGAACTAGAGGAACTAGGTAAATAAACCTTAGAAGCCATTGGTCCAATCTACGTGACTGTTGTCCGGTGAGCAATTTACAATGAGACTTTTGGTCCTGGACATCAAATATGTATCAATCACTCTCATTCACTCCGTCTAATCAGAAGTCGCGACAGAATGTCAATTTTTGGCTGAATATTCGGTATTCGTTGTGGAATTTCATTACTGACGGATATTTGGTCGACAGTTTGCTTTCTTATGTATAAGAGGAAATCAGTGGCCAAATTTTCATTCAAGACATTTACATTATGAGACCAACCAGAGGGCCCATTAATTAAGTTCTAATCTCTCCACCGTCCCCTACACTACTTATAGATACTATTCCTATTAATTACACCCCGGAATATCTTTTACTACAGGACTGCAGGAACAATCTGTGGAATACTTTGAAATTAAACCTAAGACAGACAAATTATCGTACTTGCGAAAGCGTGGCCTTTATTTGGTACGGCAGCCTATCGGCCGAGATTAATTGTTAGTTATCCTTAACATTTACCTTTATTTTTAATTAACATCATGGTGTAGTGTCACTGAAGGCGATATTTCTACTGCACTGATATCCTGAGCTATCCCATCCAGATAATATTCAAACAGTATGCGTTCATTCATTCAGTCACCAAGTCTCTGCCTGCAGGGCCGTTCTTAGGCACGTGCGAACTTTACCCCCGCACAGGACGCCAAGTTGGAGGGGCGCAAAAATTATGGAAGTT
Source organism: Protaphorura quadriocellata (assembly GCA_034698945.1). Lineage (NCBI taxonomy): Eukaryota > Metazoa > Arthropoda > Collembola > Poduromorpha > Onychiuridae > Protaphorura > Protaphorura quadriocellata. Next base: position 8,295 of record JAQGCA010002832.1, on the reverse strand, counting down.
GCTAAGAAATTGTTAGAACCAAAGGCAATGTGTGTCAATCAAGATTTAACTAATAAGTAATCAATAATTAATTCGGGAATTGATATCAATTAACCCCAAGCCATAGAGATTGCGGTTGGCTCGAATTTCGGAGGAAGAATGTAATATTCCATGGAGTGTCAATTTCAAATAAAATGAAAGGTTCTAGGGTTCGCACACAAAGACAATTAATAATATCTGTAATTCGCTGCATCTATTATACTCTATTAAAATGTCGAATGAACCAGGCGGCAGTGAATTTTGTAAACGGTAACAGTTTACATTCTTAGGAAGAAAGTGAGAACTACATTTTCTACAGAGATTCCCACGTGTATCGTGTGATAACTTTCTGTCATCTTCTTTGGAAACGCCTTCACTTTTTTTTGTTCGGATAATACGGGTATATCAAGTACATAATTTGCCGAATTAGAATGGTTACAGTTGTAGGGGAAAGAGAGCTAATAGTTTTGGTGGGACGCTATCTATTCACGTTGGAGCAGAATCCGGCAGAAACTTTCCGGGATGGAAGGAGCGGACTTTTCTTCAACGCTTATAAGCTAGTTTTACACGGCGCAAGAAATTTCATGAAAGCGTGAAATATTTCACGAAAGTTGAGTTGCACTGTGTAGCCATTCTTGGAATTTTTGCATGAAATGCATTTCATGAAAGAAATTTTGGTCTTTCATGAATTGAAATTTTTCCAATTCGTGCAAGATCTTTCGTGAAAGATTTCACTTTTGGCAAGCGCAGCTGGCTCCAAATTTTGAATTCGGTCATTTCACATTGGAATTTTGATTTTCCTATTCTAAATTTTACTTTATATTTTTGTTTTATTAAATTTACTATTATAATTTAGTATAATTTTACTAAATATTACGATACTTTAAATATTATAAAAAAAACTACAAGAAAATTAAAGAAATATTGACCACATCGAAGAGGACATCGAAAGTGCTGGTGTTGGACATAAACGAGGATTATTCCAGTTCGTCCGTTCGGTATTCAGAAGAATGTAGCTGAACGATCGGATTTTTCAGTTTTTGAATAAGATTAAACGAAAAGCGACATCTCAGGCATCCCCACGACGAGGCTGAGGTGGCGACAAATATTTATGGAATCTTATCAAAATAATGTTAATTTGTGCTGTTCAGTGGTTATAAAAACTAAAACACACTTGTAGTAAATACCAAAGTATCATTAATTATTTTTTCAAAGTATATTATAAGAAACCCAGTTGTGTAAATTAAAGATTGCGATTTCTCGAATATTGGAATTAAATGTACAGTACGGATCACAGGGATTGAAATTCGAAAAATTATTTCGAATTCCCATTCCGATTTTTTAATTCAAATTACTATTTCTTTCGATTTTGAATTCGAATGTATTCGAAAATTATGATTCCAATTAATATTGGAATTGCGATATTTAAAAATTTGGATTATAATTCGAATTCCGATTCAAATTCTGCTCAAAATACCGATTTTATTCGAATTCCGATTTCGATTCAGATTATGTATCAGAGTATGGCAGAGAAGGAAATTCGAAACATTATTTCGAATTCCGATTCCAATTTTTTAATTAAAGTTACTATTTTTTCCGAATTCAAATTCGAATGTATTAAAAGTTCCGATTCCAACAAAAATTCTAATTCCGATGTTGAGATGTTTCCATCCCTGAGTGATCAACTCAATTTTGTATTAATTTCACAAAAGGCGTTTGCCGGTGCGTTTCATCCATGTAACCACGATTGCAATGAAAGTTGCACGAAGCAAAATTTCATGAAATGTTTCACCAGCCAAACTTTTATTTCATGTGAAATTTCTTGCTCCGTGTAAAACTAGCTTTAGACTCCGACACATCCTTAAATCCAGACATCCATCCAACAAATTCTCCAGCATTCCTAAACAGCTGGTTGTATGGAATATTTGGAATGGAAGGAACTGTATTAGTCTGAATTGGTAATTCGAAAAACAAAGTACGAATTTCGATCGGCGGAATTTTGCAAGCGATGCTCACAGAGATAGACTAAGACTGGATTATTTATTTATTTATTCAACGTAACACTTCTTCCCATTAATGGGTCCTTACAGTGTGAATTGCTAATATCATGAATACAGATAAGACCTCCGTCGCACTCTGTTGAAACCCTTTGGGTAACCTTTTTTTGTAGGAATTTAAAGAACAATTAGAGTCCACATTCATTTCATTCCAAAGTTTAGCATCGGAGACAGAAAAACCCTTCCTTTCGTATTCCAAATTTATGTTGACCATGTGCAGCTTTTTCACATGACGCGTAGTATGTGAATGCAGTTTGGAACTCGGAGTAAACGTTTCTTTGAATACAGTAGGCGCCCTTAGGTCATTAATCACTTTAAACATTGCGCATAATACCGAATTAACAAATAATTGATTTGGACCTAGCAAACCCAGATTGTCTTTCTGTTCTAAAGAGATTCTATCATATTTCAGTTTACCAAGCACAAGTCTAGCCGAAGATATAGGGCTCGGACGGTCTCGGTTACGGTCCGATGTTTTCCTAAGACCGGTGGAAATGGTCCAATCCCGGTCCGGTCCTGCATTTAGGACCCGGTACATGCCAATACGTGTACATATGTTTACAGTCCACCGGTCTACTGGTCATAACGGTCCAATCCAGTCCGGTCCCGGGTCCTAAATGCCGGACCAGACCGGACCGGGATTGGACCGTCTCCACCGGTCCTAAAAAAAACGGCGGTCCCGGTACAGGACCGGGATGGTCCCATAGTTCATGAACCGAATGAACTCATTTTTCAGTCCGCCTCTTATTCCCTCCAGAGTAAAAGTTAATGGGATTAGACGAGTTCTAAGAAAGTCTAAACTTGACTAAAGTTTACACGTATATAAAAACGAAAAGTCTTTCGATATATATGGTGTACTGTCAGGTTTGAATATATAGGGTGTTCAAAAAAATAATATGCAGTAATATTTTTAGAGCACTGGGAGCAGTTTATGACCCACCTTGTAAGTTCAACAACAATAACAATGCGGAAATAAGATTCAGAAAGAGAGTGAAGAACGTAGATTTTGCAAACTGTTTCCGTTTCTGAGTTCAAGACGTAGCCCATGTTTTTCTCTAGTTTATTTGAATGACTTGGTGCTGACAGTATACTGACTAAATGTAAATGCAACTGCGACTTCCTTCGGAATGGCAGACAGCGTGGGAAACTCTTTGAAAGTACTTTCCCCAAATACCGTGCTCTGAATGCCAGGAGACTTTCTCCAGAAGAATTATTTAGCAGGTTGGTCGAGTCTGCAGAGAGTCTAGGGATTTGAACAAGGAGGGTATATACAGAGTGGTGCAAAACATTTTCCAAAACTCTCTCGACGTTATTACCTTACAGAAATAAATTGAGATGTACAATATCGAGTAGAGTCCAAAGGTGCGTAGTTTGGTACCATGAATCAGATGCAGATATCTGTTCGTGTAAAGCCCGACACTTACATTACTACATTGAGCCTTGCTTGTTCCGAAAATGGAATGGTCCACCCTGTACGCAAACAAAGAAAAATACGAAAGACGCGGAAAGAACTCTAATCACACTAAACAAGAAAGAAAGGCGTAGAGAATGTTGCAAAGAGACCACATGCCGCTTAGACGGTTAAAATGAATGTTTAAACAAAAGACAGACCCGGAATTCAGAAATCCGAGGGAGAAGGTAATCGCCGTGTTATACCCAGTGGGTACATGGATACGTATGTAAGTGGAATGCTACCACTGCAGTGGTTTGGATTTGAAACACTTATCCGCATCGGGATTTCGCGATATTCAGCCTCAAGTAAACATTCGGAGCCAGCACAGAACAAGCCACGGACAACCTGTGCGCAACATTGATTTGCGACACCGAGCTAAATAAAATCAGGTTTTCCAATAATGTATTTTAGCACGTGGGAGAATTGGCACGGTAACCCAGCTGGTATTGACAAATTAGGCCGGGGGATGGAATAATTGGCACAAAACTCAATTTTCTGACTTTGTCTCCATCGTCACATAAAGTTATTGCCATTTCTGCATTAGGAGAGGTCAGAAACTTTCAAAAAAATTATTTTTTGGGGAAAATGAAATAGGTACATGTCGAATCCAAATCAATATTTCCGCACAATATGTACCTGATCCCTGGTACCATATGACATCAAAAAAATTTGTTAATTTTTTTTTCGAACAGTCACTACATCGGTTAGTCAAAAATAACCTTAGTTTGGTTTAATTCAAAAATTGTACTGTGGCAATAAAAATTCGGAATGGCATAAAACGGGAACTTTTTCTGAAGCACAAAGAATTGATTTTGACTTTTTATCAAAGACCAATTGGGAACAAACAAATTCGAACGAAATTTTTTTTGTGCACACTGTATGTAGTTGTAAAAAATTGAGAATGAACGCACCGTCGCGAATCGTACCATACCAGGGCGATATAGGGTGAGGTCTAATCGAATAAGATAAAAAATTGTACAGAAATTAATTGCAAATAATTGCAACTGGACGCATTCGCGCACAAATAATTTCGGCTGAACTTAATATTGACCTTGGAGCCATTCTCAGTCAAACTATTCGAAATTGTATAAAAAATTAGGGGTCAATGGCCAAGTCGTACAGATTTATTTTGAATGCACAATATCGCCGAAAATATACTAAAGTATTGGTACAAATTGAAATATTGTCATCTAGAATTGTGAGCAAAAGTATAGGAGAAATATTCCGGATATTTATTCCTGGTCGTTTGTGTCCGCCAGAAATAAATACTCCGCCCGGTTTAGTTTTCTAAGTCCAGTGAGCGGTAAAGATTGCGTGCGTCTTCATGTCCCGATCTATGGTATGCCGCAGGCCTATGGTTGAGGCACGAGGAGCCAAAACTTTTTTATACGAAGTCTTACATGGAATTGTACATGTAGTGTTTTGTAGCTCAAATTGTGTGATAGTAAGTCATTTCCTCGTACAACATTTTAGCTTATTAAAATAATACTTTTAACTAATTAAAATATCGGGTTCGGGTCGGGTTTGGATCGGGTTCGGGTTGTTGGTTGAGCCAAGCTCGGACCCGATCCGAACCCGTTCGATCGGGTCAAAAATTTCGCCATCCGAACCCGAACCCAAAAACTTTCGGATCAAAAAATTCGATCCGAACCCGAACCCAAAAACCAACGGGTTCCAGTAACGCGATTCAATCTGAACCCGAAACCGATCCGAACCCGAAACCCGCTACCCGAACCCGACGTGAGAAGCTCTAATTTTCGTGGGATTTCTGCTCCTGGTCGATGCATTTATTGAAAACAAAACTTATCGAACGCCTACCATTGTTTGTAAAGAAAGTCTGTATATTTGTTATTATATTTGCAATTTGAACACACTAATTTTTTTTGTCAATACACTACAGGAAAAAATTAACATTTTCATTGGGATGGCTTAAAGATTGAAAGCCTTATTGCTTATTGCTTTTTAGTCACATATTAGTGACACAAATTTACTGAGGAATCTTCAAATGCATTTCGTGAGGAATTTGTCTCCAAAATACAGAACATTCCATATTTTGTTTCCTGAGAACAAAATATTAAAATTTCAATTTATTGTGCCTCCGTATGTAAAATACAATGTATTTTAAATACTACAATATTTTCAAAATACAAGTATTATTGCCCACTTGCATCCATCCGACGAGTGTTGAAATTTTCTTCTGCATGTTTAAAAATTGTTTTCAAAACACAACCAAAAACAATTCTCATGAATCATTTTGGTAAACAATCAAACTTAAAAAGCAATCATTTCCGCAACCGAGGAATGGCAAGTTGATTCTCAAATTCTCTTTATTCTTACTGTTGTGAGGAATGTTATGCTCGGATTTGTTATTAAAACAACTCTGAACTCTGAACTCTCAAACCGATACATCACTGAAGCCCAACCACCTCTTGGTTTTCTTTAATTCTCGATTGAACGTCCTCTAAGAACTGTCATATTTTTTAACCTGCGTTTGAATAATAATTACTGTCCTCCTTTGCCATGCGGCCAATCATCCTTACGCTTTTGACTGCGATTACACGTGAGTATGAGTCATCTCATTTAATTTTCCAATAAGTAACTAATTAATTAACTATGGCGTTAGTTCCAAAGGTCGATCGCATTTGTTGGAAGACATTTTGTCGATCACGAAGTCGCGGAGCCGCGGATTCGCGTTGTCACATTCTGATTTTTGTCATGACCGTCGCTGTTGTTTTTGCAATTTCATAACAATCGGTCCTAGGGTCAAAAAAATAGTTAGTTAAGGAACGAACTTTATACATGTGTAAGACATGACGACGCACGCTTTGCTCGCTCGTCGTACTGTGGCGGAACCGTGACGGGACGACATACATCCTAGTTATATATGGTGTTACTTTAAAAGGACTATTAGTAGGAATTCTTTCCATGTGTGAGTGTGTGACCTAGGCATTCTTCGCAAATGGAAGAACTTTGAACTCAAATTTATTCAAACTATTTTATTCAAATGTGCTTCTTTGTTCATTAAATACATTTTAGTTGTACAACACTCGGTGGTACTGGTGGATGGAAACAATGTGCTGAATGATTTTATAAAGAGTGTAATGGTACACTTCTTGGAATCTCAGGCCGAAGATCCGTATGCGTTTAAAACAAATAGAAGCCTCAGTATTAGTAATCCATTGTTTAAACTTTCTGGAAGCATCACGTAAGTAAATATTGAATTTACATAATTATGTTTACAAACAGCTACATTACATTGTATTTTATTTATAATATAATATGTATAGAAATATAACATACGAGGGAGTGTCTGAGATTTCAATTGATGAAATCAGATCAGGTTCTAGTATTGTTTATGGATACTTTGCTACAATGCTTCCTATCCTCAACTCTAAACTTTCTGGTAAGAGTTTCATTGCAGTTAAGATATATTTAAATAATATTACGCAATTAATTCTATCTGTTTGCAGGCAGGTACAACTTGAGTGGGTTATTATTAGACGCAATGCCCATCAACGGGAGCGGAGATTGGAAATTGAGTTCCAATACTGGTGACACCTACATAGAAATGGATTTTGAAACTGAAAACGGCTATATCATTATTACGGATGCTTTCGTTCGATGGAATCTAGGATATACTCCTATAGTGAATTTTCCAGAATTGTTGCAGCTGAAAGAAGGAATGGATGAAGATATTACCCAAGAAGTGATTGCTTATTTGGGAAGTGTGGTCAAACGTGCAACTTACGAAGAGATTAGCGATGCCCTCTACGATTCAGCTATAGCGTTCTTTCAGAAAGTGTTCAAGGTATTTTCCATAATATGTATTCGAGTACTTTATTCATTATGCCACTATTACTATAATATAACTATAATAAATATAATATACTATAATATGTAGCTATAATATTGTAAATCTCCATGCCAGTTTGGTGAGTGGGCAGTACTTAACCCTACCGCTGGCACAAATGCTTAAAAGTTGTCCCGATGGAACGACTTTAACCGTTCGTGCCTGCGAGATGGTTAAAAGCTTGGAGCATACTTAAAAGTGGAAAACTGAAAGGAATTGCTACAACATTAAACTGAATTTATAAAAAATTGCAGAAATTCAGTTTGCTCGACATTGTGTCCAGAACAACGACATGTCGACTGACGGGTAAAGTACACTTAAGACACGAACCGTGTACGAAGCCGGTCAGAAGGCGTTTCCAATCTCAGCATGAAGATGTAATATCAAAGACACGGTTCGAACCAGAACGTGAGAATTATGAAATGTCAAAGTATACCAATGATTTCGGATTAAGCAAATAAATTTGTTATAATCAATAAATGATTTATTGAAATATGGAAATTTTGGGTGCACATAATTCAAAACTAATATCGAGGTGAGCGTCCTTCAGAAGCATACATCATTCCTTGGTTATATAATCCATTCATACGGCATTGCTTCGGCAAAGCGAATTGGCGACATTGCAATTATTGCGAAAGACTGTGCTATGCAATTGTCTGTGCTATGCAATTGTTCGTGCATTTAAATTTGATTAGATCTCAGCTATTCGTTAATACAGAATGAGTTAGGAATTACGCACATGAACGATAGAAGTTGTTTTTCCTTTCTGTTTAAATTGCAGTCTTGCTGACCTGGAATTATTTTGACGGGAAGACCGATTATCTTTAAGCCCGTAGAGTTCGTGATTTCCTCCAAAGAGTAGGTGATGTAATGTGGTTTTCCCTTGAGGTTTGAACTTGAGTTTTTCGGATGTGGCC
>JAQGCA010002831.1:0-13007 GCA_034698945.1 Protaphorura quadriocellata | reverse complement strand
AAATCACAGCCGCGCCCTTCGTTATTAGTATTATCTAAACAAAGGTGCTTCATTGGAGGACAAACAGTTTTAGGCTTAGTATATGCAATAAGTATAGAGCTGCAATGGTAAGGAATTCAACAAAAAAAAGGTTTCACGCCGTAGAGTAGATGGTAGCAGAAATCGGTATTAATCATTCGGCATTATTTCCTACCTAGAGTATTATATATTTATTCTATAATCTAAGTTTTTAGATTATTACCAGTTCGACGAAACATCAATACCATTTATTGTTCTGGTCGTCGATCTCTGACCGTCGAAGAAAGTAATGTTGTTAGTGAATAGCTTCCTAGACTATAAAGGTTTGTGGAGTCACGAAATCTGTGCAGCCGAGCTTAAGAGATTAGATTTCCGTCAAACAGCGAAATATTGCTGACGAACCATTAGCGATTTCTTTCGTGTTCAACCGAGGTGAGAATAATGATTAAAAGTAAATAACCACACATATCACTTGCATGCATGCATGGCATGCTATCCTAAACCGGAAAATTGGTCAAATCTGTCAGAGTCGATGATTCACCAAGTGAGTTGAAATTAATTGGCAGTGGAGTGAAAGCGGTGAAACGCGACACACGATAGTTTCCCTCCCTTTGTGGTTGATTCAAACTCAGCTTACTACGTGACACTTTCTGCTCTATCTCAATTATTTTGTTTCATGAAATCTCCCCTTCTGTAGACTTAACTTATAAGTTTCCTACCTATCTAACACACACGTTTTAGAGAAAATAATATGTATTACTTCATATTAATTTCTACGGAGATTGATATTCGACGACCACAACCGCTGCCATTCGTGATATTCGTCCAATATAAACTTCATATTTTATCAGTTAATGCAATGGAACAAATTCTACACAAACAAATAGAATCTGAACCGCGGCCAGGGCAAGGCAAGACAGTAAATCGATTATTTATTCATATATCAATTTAATTTTTTCTTGACCATACATTTAATTGGACAAACTTGCATTGCATGGGTTCTTGTGGTACAAAATTACTGACTTTCGTTTTCAATGTAATTTTAGGCAATTTATTTGTAAACATGAGTATTGGTGAGTGATATTAATCGAATTTTGCAATAATGTGTGTACAGCAACGAAAGGTTATTCTTATTCACGTGTCCTCAATTCAATTCTCGAAAGCCATATAAAATTGGGTCAAAAATAAATTGAAAACTTTCCATGTCTGACTGCGTTGGAATAACACATTAATAAACAAACAAACATACAAACGACTAACCTGGAACGGTATTCTAATGAACCTTATCTCTCTTGAGCTTCCTGCGTACGCATATCCTATGCAGATAGCGGTAAAGAATTTTGAACTCTGGTTGAAAATATATTGAAAACTTTCCATGTCTGACTGCGTTGAAAGTTGGAATATCACATTATTAAATAAATAAATAAAACATACAAACTTGAGACGGTATTCTAATTAAACCTTATCTTTCTCGAGCATTCTATACACATATTCAATAGAGGAAATGGAGAAAACTTTGGAAATCCAAACATCCTTGAATCCTTGAATGAATAGAAGCCCGGGCTTCTAATTTATAAAAGAAATATGCCAGAATTCGATGATAAATTGGAAGCTGATTATGGTCATGTGAATTCACAATCTAGGATCTGCAATGACAACCATATGAATTAAGTTCTGACCATTTCAGAGCAACTTGAAATGTTCGCTTGAATGTTCGCACATGCAGATTAATGAGGTTGCCTGGTTTTGTCGTTTCAGCCCATTATAGCTTCAAATCAAGATTGTCACCATTGTCACGCTTTGCTATTCTTGTTACCTTCAATCTCTGGAATTTCAATTTTCTGCAAGCATCAGCAAAATCCATGATTTCAAATTCTTCCGGATAGATGAATACCGTGGTACAATGTAACTCATCTATCTTTTTATTCAAAGTATTCCAAACTTATTCAATTTTTGGCAGATAAAAAAAAATTCCATGTTTACTAACTTTAAGAATTCGTTCAAATTTTACAAAATATTATGGCAAAAAGAATAAATAACCATCTTTTACGCAGTCATCAGGGCTATGTAATTTTTAAAACTGAGATAAATGCATTTTTATAAAACAGTTGATATTTACAAAAAAACACTTCGAGTTAGACTCAAGACCTGATTTATTCTGAGTTGTGCGATGTCGGATTTCAGATATCACAAATTTTTAGTTAAATGATAGCTTATCGTTTATTTCTACGACGGAAAAGCCCACAACTCTACTATGCGAGTTTAAACCGGGATTAATCTGATTTAATGCTAGTGTGGCAATTCCACGCCGCATTAGGGGATCTGCCATGTCCTACGTGATATTTCGTCGGTGCTAGATGGGAAAATGTTTTATCGACCTCTACTGCATCAAAATTGCAGCAGTTATTGCAGATACGTCGCTACAGAAGACTGAGTCAATGACCACGTGACCGTGTGACCTATATTCTAAGGGTCCACTGAATTCACGACTGGTTAGGGAGTTCATTAAAACATATTGTCTTTGGCTTTCGGGGTTTTCGTAGTTAAAACAAGAGTAACAGAATGTGCCAAGTATCCAGTCTTGGAACAATGTGTGCCAAGTGTGCCAAGAGGAACTAATAGACATAATTTTACCACTCGTTTAGCATATTATGATCGTCATTATGGATCCTTATGGCCGCAAGCTACTACCGAGTGCTTTAGCGCTGAGCTATCCTTGTAAAGTCTTCATTAATGAGTGCACTAGCATTCGCGTCCGATTATCTAACGTAGTATGTATGTATGTCTTAGTTTGCGATAAAGATAATCCAGTCCGCGGATTTCCGCACAATTTAAATTCAAGGCCTACGGAACAATGATTAATTACGGTATTTTATGTATTATAGGTTTTGCATTGTTCTATAAATTATAATACGCTAGCAAATCCGTTTCGGACCCAAATCCGCACTTACCACAAGCGCCTAGGATGACGACGGAAATAAATAAATTTGGTAGTAATACGAGCTGTTGAATCGTCATATTTCTCTGGTTTCTCCTTTCACCTCTGCTTTCACTAGTACAACTAAATATCCGCCAATGGTCTCTTCTGATTGTTTGTCTTCGATATCCCAACGAAAACGTAGTAATTTCAATGAAATACTTTTTTTAAAATATAATATTTAAATAGTTCGTGGATAGTTCTAGACAAGGGAACTCACTTAAACTTAACTAAATATATTATGCTGAAAGTGTATGGACGATCTTATGTACAAAATAATTATGAATACACTGTCTTGTTGAACTCTCGACCTTCAATCACTATGGAATACGATAGAACGGCCGGTTTCTTGAGGAATATGTAATGCATGTTAGTCATGTAATATGGCACGTCATAAAACCTAAGTCTTCGATATGAATTATATGTTTTCATATAAATCATTATTTATTTACGATTGCGTGATCACTTGCTTAGGGTTTTGAAGTTAGTTAACCTAATCCAAGACGTGTGCAAATTTATGTAAACACTATTCAGATGAAAAAAGCTTCATATGTTCACAAAGTGTCTACCCGCAAATATGAGTATTAATTTTTATACGAGATACGATACAACTTTAACGTATCACATTTGGATTATTCTGGTAAGGTCGACAGCATAGTCCTTTGGGCAGAAAGAAGGCTGTTAGATTTGGTTGTATTTTAGATATGTTTTAACCATTGAGGTCCCAAACGACTTTTGTGGAGGCCATACCCTCAAAAGTTTATCCCCTTGGCCGCTAGAAATACACGCATCAAACACACTTTATGACGTAAAGAAAGCGTAACGGATTCCAATGATCTCACGAAGTGTATTGCCCGCTAAACCCTTTCAGAGTAGAACCTCCACAAAAGTTGTTCAGGGGGTCACGTGCTACAGCATATAGAACATACAGCCAACTCCAATGCCGTAAGGACGACAATGTTTTTTTAGAAATTTCGAAATTTCCATTCAGTTTCAGCAAACAATGGCTACTTTATTCATATCTTGTCATATGTACGTACCTTTTGGAGGCACATCTAATAATACATGTCAAGTTTGTTTTGTACTGTATCCCCACAAAAAAATGTAGTGATAAATGAAGTACGTCTTATACACGTCCCATATCGATTTTGATCCACCCTTACAAAAGATTGAATGAAAATCGGGAAAAAAGACCGCCTTTGAAGGAAAGAATGAGGGAAATTGGAGTAACCAACAGTATTGACGTGAATCCTGTTTTCTCCAATAACTTTGAAGTACCGGATTAATTTTTGGCATGCTTTTGATATTGTAAAAATCTGGCTCTTTTACGTTTACGTACGAAGGGACAAGTAGATTAGGTTCAGTTGACTAGGGAAGACTTTGAGTGGGTTTATACGATTTAGTTATGGTCCGATTATTCATAACAGTTTATTCTGAAAATTTTGGCTACGTAGAAAATCTGGTGTTAATTGAATTGTATATGTCGAAGGCTAGACAGGAGTAGTATGTCATGTAGTCAATTTTTCTAAGAAATTGGCCATCAGACTTCAATAAGGACACCTAAACTGCTCTTTAATGACCATTCATGTTTTTTTGTCCATATGGAATTCGTCCTTAAATGAATAACATGTGTCATATCCGACCCAGGAATTCCATCGTTCGTCCCTATTTCAGTAGTGATGAGAGTGATGACAGGGACAGATGGTTCGACCTCAAAATACTCAACTCTACCGGAAACATAAAATAAAACCCAAAGAGTCGACTTGGCATCCAGGATTTCCTTATGAGATGAGAAACCTAAATATACACGTTAGGCAAGGACGTCAACATATGACACTTGATTGTCGGGCAAAGCGTTCAGAACGTTGATGTGGTCTGGACACTCGCATTTTGGATTCTTTGGGTTTTTTTTATAGAAGACAGAGATGGATTAATGCTCCCGGGATGAAAGAAAAGGCGAATGAACGCCCAGTCCATTCCAGAAATTTTTCCTTCGGCTATAAAATATATTTACTCCAAGAATGGGCTATTGATTTTCCTTAGTATTCTCTACGCTCTGTATGGGTGGTTCTTAATGTCAAGTAACATGCAAAATGCGTGTAAGCTTTTCTACTGTATGTTCAATTTAGCCGTTTTTTGGTTCCCATCACTCTATCACACAGAAAAAACTCAAAGCCGAAGCATAAACTGTTTTCCTTCTTAATCCTTTTTGTCTAGCCAAGGAAGTAGACCCGAACCGGAACCATGACTGCCCAACGGAATATGAATACATTTGGGCATTCGGGAAACTGCCATCAATATGTATGATATGGTCAGTTAGAATATAGAATTCAATGTTTTCTTTTACTACTTATACTAAGAAATTTGATTAATAAAAACGGGGTATGAGCAGTAACCAACATTCTAACACCATACAAGCGTTTTACTGCATTGTGAAACAGAATACGGGGAAAACCGCTTGCAATCTTGTGGGAAAACCCGCAAATTTCATGGGTGAGCTATTCTGGAATTTGCCCATAACAGTATGACAGAGCGATATTACTCACTTTTTTATGCATTCATACGTACATAATATGGCGGAGTGAGTGTACCCAAAAATTCATGTTGGATTGAGTCAAAACGTTTTGACAGCTCTTATCCCGTCATGCCTGTCTGTCACTTTTCCAGATAAGTCATGGACAAAGTCTGACGTGGTCATTTGGGTACTTCCGTACATAAAGTGTAGCATTCAGTACAGAGGTTGAATTTTGCATGGTGACGCGTTCTCTGTTCCTTGAACCGAAATGCAGACCCGAAAGAATCTATAGATATCTGCACGGAGCAGTCAAATTTTTTTCGAATGAGAGATATGCATTAATATGGACTTTCACCAAAATATTTTTTTTAATATTTAGTTACTTTTTATAGTTTAACCTCTTCAGTTCAAATTGTCGCTTTATCAGCTGAACGAATTCTTGGCTCTTAGGCCCAAATTGATGAATTCTTCGCTCTTAGGTCCGAATTGATATCAACGAGGTAACTCTTGTCTAGAGAAGTCATTGTAGAGGCCCCATTGGCGCAGATAATTAAACCCAGATCTCTGAGAACCAAGTACGTTGCAAATACCCAGCCGTACAAGGAATTGGGAAGTGAGTCGACCTGGAATTGACCTGCTGGATTACAGGCCGGCACTCGAGCATCTTCCCTGGCTGGTCTTCCCTGGTAGGTCAGCAGTAAGCGGGATTATTCCGGATATGCAAAAAATAAGTTGTTACTGAAAATACGAAAGAATTCGTTTGAACTGAAGGAATCCGTTAAAAGAAAAAGTCGGTCTCGGCCTAGTGGAATGCGTGGCAGGAGTTCCATATTATTATTAAAGAGGAAAGGTTGGATGTGAAGTTTGCAATTTCTCATCCATAGGATCCCATTCCATTCCACATCCTTCGTCCCTTAGGTAAAACGTCAATGAAGAAAAGTTACTTGAGGGAAAGTGGAGAAAGTATGTGAAATATTCGGAGCACGAAGGGAACGAGGGACTTTCTCCATGTCTCAATCAAACCTGGATCCAACTCTAGAATCACGTACCACTCCCAGTCCCAGTCCAGCTCAGAACATTCCATCCGGTTCAAGTGCCCCGGACATACTGACATTCACCGAAAACCTTTCCGGTGTGTACCAACCAGGATGGACAAACATATTCTTTTCACAGAAGAGAAACTCTTCTGAAGGGAGAGTAATCAAATGTAAAATTCAGATCAGCCATAAGCCTTCCATCAGGTCACGATCAGTCATTTCAAATATAATCGTCAAGAATGCAAAGATCCAAGTAAATTCCAATAAGGGCCTTGCCAAGTTCTAATTTCACGATTTTCCAAGAATCTAAAAAAAAATTTAAGTTGTTCTCACTGTTGATATTATTTTAATGTCACGCATTGATTCATCATTGAGGGTAACGCGTGACCACTGTCCCTTGTGAATGTCGTGGATCTTACCCCTTCACTAAACTCTCAGTGGAGGATTTAAGGTAGAAAGCTGAGTACTCGTACGTTACGTACTCCTGGATGGTCTTCACATAGTCATCGACAATAACATTCGACCCAGATCCGGGCACAACCCATAAATCTCTTATAATTGCATTCTCAAGAACTCCCTATGTCTATCCACTATTTCTGGACTACTCCAATATACTTTTTAACCCGAGTGATGTGGTGCACTACGATGCTGAGGCTGAAACAGATTGTCGTACATTTAACAACCATTCAACCGGTCTTACCGTTGACGGTGTGGAAAATAAAATAGATGGTTCATATTTTGTGTGAGGAGAAGACGTTCAATGTCCCAGTTTCAAAAATGGACAATTTAGTTTCGGTCCCAACATTTTTGTTGCTGAAACCGGTTTAAATTATTTAAATAAGATTTGAAAGAGTCTGTCGAATGTTATTAGACTTCGAAAATTCATAAAATCAAAAAAAAATCCCGACGAATTTCTTGACATGAAATTAGGAACGGGCCAAAATTCTAAACCAGCGTAGTATGTACTAAAGTGTTATCACGAGATGGGAGGGGATTTTTGCTGGAGTCGGATTTTCATATTAATCTAAGTTCACACTTCACACCAAAATTCATATTCCTTGATGGTAACCCTTCCCATTTCCCATTTCCTGTACATGCAGGCACATTATTCCAAGTACCTTAGTTCCGAAACCGAAGCAAATTTCCTTCACAGACATGAAATTGAAACCACCAAGGGTTAACACATGATGAGAACCCATTTATGGGCATAGTTCCCCATTTTCCTCTGCTTCAGCACCTGGCGGGCGACTTACCTGCCATTTTACATTAAGTCAAGAAAACAACCCAAACGATCAGGTAAGATTTTACACGCGTCCCGTCTTCCCATTCATACCTGGCATTTATGTCGCAGGGTAGTAACACACAATAACACACTAATTAGGAGACCAAATATCAGTTGCAACTATAGGCAAGTGTCCCCAGCTCATATTCGTCAATTTTTTTCTATTTCTCTTATAATTTTTCAAAAATCCTGACTATTTTTTTACAGAAATGGTGCCAATTTGCTTGCGAACAGATGGATTTCTTAGGTAGAACTTGGATTAATGCATTTCGGATAGAATCGGTAACATATAACGACTTCTAATAGCCCGGGACATAATATGCAATAAAGGAATTACGCTTCCAGACTGTGCTGTGCATGCATGGTTCGCTTTCGATTTCTTGGGACGACGCGTGTTTATTAATTCCGTGAGGGCGGTCTGCCTTGCATCTGCCACCTGATCTCTACTCTTATTATGTACATTGGATTATTACCTGAGCACGCAAAGTGAATTTGAATTCCAAATAGAATCCAAATCATTCTAATGGATCAAAATGAACGGGGTAACCCGTACGTTAATATTATGTTCGTTGACTGAACATACACCCGTTCGGACCCATTCCGAGTTAGTCTAATATTTATTGCATTACTTTATCGGACTACCTGTAGGGTTTTACATGCAATGTTGAGAATAAATCACAGTTTGAGTCTCACACCTAAACACCGCTCGCTGACAGTGTAAATTAATCTCAAGACATATTCGGATTAGGATTGGATGGATTGAAAATTGGGAATGGTTGGTTGACTTCCGAAACCGGTGCATGTGGTAAGTCGCACGCCATGGGCCAAGTCACATGGCATGGACGGTATGGGCATGATTAAAGCAAATCCACATGTGTCACGTCCAGATTTGTTTTATGGTTTTACCATGACATGTCTCTAGAGAAATTAATGCACTTTTAAACTATATGAAGGTTCTCGACTCATTTGCGCGTAAATAATGCACACAAATGTCTTGAATATGAATTAGTACCAGGTTTGGTATATCATATGTCTTAAGCGAAAATTATATTTAAAAAATTCTCAAATTTGTTGAACTTTTATTTCTTCAAGCTCAACAAAAACACAATAAAAATCGAAACTGAGACGGATTAATTTAAATTGCAGTGTGCACAAAAAAATCACAGTTTTTTGAAAACCTGGTAGTTGGATCATTCACAGAATAATAGCGATTAAATAACAAAATAATTAGGCGAACCATAAAAAGGCTTTGGCTTAAATTACGGTCTAAAGAAAAGCAGTTCTATTGTAATAATTATAGCAAATTCGTCCATTTTTCTTTCATGGTTTGGTGAACAGCACACCCGAATTAAATGAAATTAGACATCTTGAGCACTGTACATTGCAATTTTCTTCCATTTGAAGATCTAGTTTGACCATTAGTTTCGATTATAATCTCTTAGCATTAAAATAAGAAATATGGTCCGTCTACCCACAATATGACGCCAAGATTGTCTAATCTATGCAGTTTATTAAATAACATTTTTTCTTTGCGGAACAAATTATTTCGGAATATTTTGGTGGTCAAATTATAAAATAGTCCGCAAAATAACTAAAATACTGTACTCTTGAATAAAAAACAGAATACTGTGTTTTTCTTCCGGAAAGAAAGGAACGAATTAAAAAGATTCCATTCCACCCAGTACAAGGAACCTTATGATTACGACCACTTTCAGTGCGGTTTGAACGTTCCATTACATTGCAGGCTATTACAAGGATGAGACTCGGAGATATACAAAGTGGATGGTTCCATTTGTATTACACTCGTGGGAATCAACTCTAAAAACTGGAGGTTTCCTACGCCCCAGATGAGTTTAGATTAGAATTGGAAACACAGATTGAATTACCTCCTGCATTGTACAAAATGTACATAGACACTATTCTCCAACTTTATATCGTCCGAATAATTAGTATTCTCATCCATTCTGCAAAATGCAAAGGAATTTGTGTCCTTTTATTCATCCTCACTTTGCTTCGGTCCAAAAATGCAATGTGTCTGGAATGTAAGGCGAAAAGAACCAAAGGAGAACGGAGAACGTTTCCTTATTAAACAAGCTCTGTTAGTATATAAACAATTTCAAAACTGGTGCTACTACATTTACGTATTCCGCCCTGTCTTTTATATAGTATCATCGATGACGTCAGCAGTTCAATGACGTCGTGAATTTCATATAGTACAAAAAACACTCCTACAAACAGAATGTATCTTGCATTTTCCTTGAAACTTCCACATTGGACAGTAGATAAGGCACAAAAGTCAGTTATGAGCCACCCGGTATAATTTCAAAAGAGTTTATTTCTAATAGCTATTCCAGACGTAAGAATATACAGCGGATGCGAAATTGTCCAAGCTTCTTTCGAGATATCGATCTGAGGCTAACGTACGTACATATACTTAAAGCCAATTCGTCCAAAAGTCTGACAGGTGAAGTGAATCCCTTGTTAGCTGGGATAATAGGATTACTACAAAGGGTGGTCAGTCTGAAGGGCACAACATCCTTTTCCGGCAGCCCACACCTGCGATTCTAATTAATTCTCACAGTAGCCGTCTGTGCCCACAGACTTCAGACTACGCGGGCTAAAACTACATTGTCTTGTCAATTGTCTTCGGTTTCAGACCAGACCGGACGTACAGTAAAGTTCCAGTTCAACGCTCGAAAAGGGTTTTTGTTTATTTGGTCAGACTTTTTCAGAATGATGAACTGTTGTAAACAAGAGCACCATTATGACAAACAAACAAACAATGTTTGACTATCTTCAATTTAGTACAATATTTATGTTCGTTTCTATTTCTCCTTAGAAAAATTAACTGAATCCGCTCGAAAACCAAAACCTGAGATATATATTTTGTAGAGAATCTTACGGAGGATCTAGCGCTTTTTGAATTTGAGCAAAAGGTCATTGACCATTCTGTATACGCCCGTGCCGTCCAAAATAAGGCATATCAATTTTGAGCCAAATAGAAAATCCTTCCACCCAGATTACATTCTGGAATTCAGGTCTAATATTATTCTAGATCTATTTCTATTGTTCGTGAAAGCATGACTGACTTCTTAGAACTAAGAGAACAAAAGGGGCAGGCAGATGCATATCTGATGTCTGATATCTTATTCCGAATTCCAAATGTAGTAAAAGCACTGGGAAAAACAACAAGGTTGGAATCCTGAATTCTGAGTACAATAAAAACGAACCACGTACAAGAAACACACACTCCGTTTTGGCCACAGTTCCGTATTATTGTGTTTTTCTTTGAAAAATACAAGATGTTCGATCGAGTACGCGTGTCTACGTACGTCTTACACGGACAGCTGAGGCGCGGTTGACCGTAAATCCATAATGCATCATGCATTCTGTCTATTTGTCTCTCTGTCTGTTTTGTCTAGGGCAGATGAAAGTACTGGAGAAAAGAAACATAAAAAAGAACGGTAAGAGAAATAAAAACAACTAAAGGTTTCAAAGGCCTTCGCAAGGTGGTTTCACTGTTATTGGTTTAAAATATTTGGCACAATATTGTGATACATTCACCTGGTCTCACCTGTCTTGGCACGAGCTCAAAATTTTTTCAGCCGTTTACATCTCTATGGTTTAGACGTGTCATTTGGATTACATTCAAACTACTAGTAAGGGTACCTACTCCTAAGCCAAATAGGAAGCGATTCGCCCTCTTCGAGAAAATACGCTGCAATCTTCGACCTTACCTTACGACGAATGTCAATTAATGCGTGTATTTTTATAATAACCGTGTGAATTGAATTATACGCTTACGAGGAGAATGTCAGGGCGAATATTTTTTTTAAATTGAAATACGTACCACTTAGTACCTTACGCGACAAACAAATCTAGATTGGTATTTCACCCCACCCACACTTCAGGTTTAGGTCAGCAGTTGACCTCTGTTTGAATTTTGGTAGTGTGTTTGTGTATATTTGAATGGCATGACTGTCCTCCGTCAGACACACCACCAAAATTCAAATAAAGGTCAAGTGCTGACGTAAACCTGAAATGTGGGTGGAGTGACATACCATTCCAGATTTCTAACCGCATAAGGTGCTCAGTGGTACGTATTTCAAATTTTTCTAAAAATATTCGTCTTGACGTTCCCCACGTTAGTGCCACTGCAGTGGCAAAAAAAATAAAACCAAATATCAACGATATTTTAACATTCTGCGAATGATGCGTGCGTGCGAGTGCTGTGCGTGGTGAGATCCCGTTGGGGTTGGATAATTCTATTATGCCAAAATTATATGGATTCCAAATGGCCTCGACAGTCTACCGTTTTCTACTTGTCGAGCAATAATTCCTTCATTTTTTGTGACTTGATTATTTATTTAAGCTATGCACTCACAGCAAATTGAAGGAAATGTACAAAAGTGTGTACGTATAGTTCTTTCTTAGGGCGCGTAAGAAACTCTGTAGTATACAGGTGAGAAAAGAAATACTTCCACGTGCTTCGGAAGGAAGTTGTCGCTTTCTTTTACTTTTTCTTTAGACGCGCACAAACTATGTGGAAAAACTCTCGAAACTTCTTACTCCCGCAATGAAATTATAGCCCAGACTGTGTGTCTCAGTTTCTTTTATCAAGAGACCAAGCTACGATTCTTGTGTTAAAAATTGATTGCTAAAGGAGAAACTTTTTGATTAAACCACAGGTGGATTTAAGGTGGTTTGCGCGGTTGTGGTAGTGGTTGTCTCCTTTGTGTAGGAAGAAATTCAATCATTCTTTGATCAGTTGAATCAAAGAAGGATAATTGAGGATAATTCAAACCGTGTGCCTTGAAAATTATAATTTCTTTTAGCAATACCAATAATGTTCACCAAAAAATATTACAAGCCATCATTGGACAACCTCGTCGTACCCGACTTTCCTACCCCATAAGGACACTTTACTTATGAAGTGAAAGTGGGGAAAACCATGCGTATGGACGGTAAAACCTCACAGTATAGAAAAAGTTTTAGTCGACTCTGAGTTTTACAAAAACTCAAAGTCAAAGTGGCTCCCTCGTTAGCCAAAACTTATAATTCTCGAAAAAATGCAAATCAAAAATTATTACTGCCAGGTGCAGGGTCAATAAATTATACCTTCACCTAATGCATCATTTTGCCATTCAAAATTATTCTACTCTTGCCAAAACTTCCATT
>JAQGCA010002830.1:0-13012 GCA_034698945.1 Protaphorura quadriocellata | reverse complement strand
CTGTCGTCTTAAAAAGATAATTTTTAAATTACACACATAATGACTATTTATAAAAGTTGGTATGTGTGTGACATGGAGAATAGTTTTAAGGATAACATGGTTAGTACATAGTATACATACAAAATCTTGTTGAAGTTGTCTTGTGATCATCCTCTATGTATATGTATGTATCATGTACATAATTACACTTTACATGAAAGTAACTAATTAATTTTTGAGTGGAAGTGCGGAAACTGTATGAAGTATGTTATGCATGCATATGAAATTGAAGGCATGGGGGTGTTCATTGTATACGTTTAAGCTCAAAAATGGTATGGCATTAGCTGTTGAGTATGGCAGGATAATTGTAGTCCTTAGCCAGTTCGGAACCACGCTAAGCGTAAAAATTTGTTGTGATCCCTGTGATTTTCATCCATCCTTACTTATTATGCACTCGTATGGTACGTTATTCATCCTAGGCAAAAATGAATTCCCAAAGTTCCCCTCTTTTCTATAACTCACTTAATATTGTTACACTAACTTAATTAGCTATTGACTTCATTAACTTAAAAAGGAACTGATGTGCCAGATTATGCTTTCCCCGAGACTTTCTCCCACAAAGTATCGTAAATATTCTACAGGACTTCTATTCTGCGTATTCTCATTCACTTGCTCCCGTTTAGTAATTTTTGACTACCCGATTAGTATTCCGAACCTATTTCTAATTCAAGTTTTTCCAAATTGGCTATAACCCTATACCTTCAGCTTTCACCACAGCCTTTCACTTTTCAAATGTATCATGCTAAACTTGTGTACGCTGTACAGCCAGAATTAATTAATACTTAACCAAAATGCAATATTATTATTAATTAATTATTACAAATAATGTAGAATAGTGATGTTTATATGAAATTTATTTCATCGCGAGGACCGTCATTCATATCAAATACAACTCGATACCGGTGTTTCGTAAGACTTAAGATTTGTTAGTCGCACATAAATATATCGAACGAAAGATTAAATTAGATCAAAATACTTTTGCGACAATTTCATCCAAAATTTCTAGAAAACCTTATCTTGCCTACCCGACACACCCACAAGTACAGATTTTTATAAACTAGCATCGCCGCACCCACAATATTGCATAATTTTTATTGCTTAAAATAAGTATGACAAACACACCGAACGACAAGTAAAATATTAAGATTGTGAAAGTTGAATGTAAAATTATGACTATGATAGGTAATGTATGTAGTAGCAGTAAATTAATTTCGACAACTCCGCCTCAAATATGTAAGTACATATAATTTACGATTAGTGTAAATAAATACATACATATAAGGATGTGTAAATGCGTGCAGAAATAAAAGTTACGATTATTTAGTGAATGAAATGAAGTGAACAATTTTTATTACAATGTATGTATCATAATAATGTACAAACAAACAAACATAACATAATGAATCGTATTGTTTATGTATTATTATGTTTGTTGTCACCGCTGTTGTATTGTATGTAAATATTACGTGATGATATAATATGAATATGAATACTATGATCCTACTACTACTGCTTCAAATAAATTCAGAAATGAGCGTTTAAAATGCAAATAAATGCATACTTACAAAATAAAAATAATATTACACTTTTATTTATTATATGAGAGTATCACGCTATCTGCATTCCATTCCATTGTAATAATTTCCTGATCGTGATTTGCCTACATTAGAATTACGGACGGTGACTACCATAAGTGCCTGGTCAGAAGAAATATGACCATTAATCACGCTCTTCGATGGTGATTGGACAACAACGTAGGTAATAATCGTAATATATGGTAATTTTCGAAATTTTCGAAATTAGTCTGTTGTTACGGTTGTAAGTTGACACTATTAGCAGGTTCTCGTGCGCTTAATTGTGTACTGCAGGTACGACACTACTGTTACTGACCAAGTTGCAAGTAAGACACCTACTCACAATTAAGAATTACGATTATGTTCCTATCCTAATTCTAAAAATTAGAAGTAACAAAAGCTGGGCGGCGAATGAGGCGATGCAATTTTAACCTTAATTAACACAACAACGCTGAGCACGTGATAATTGCGTCAAATAATTTTAATTAAACACCATAATTCGGTCCTGGTGCTTCCTCCTGGAAAATAATTTATTGATTCGATGTGAGCCCACCAGTAAAGCCAGACCTAATTTACACTTTCCGATACCGTACCACAAAACAGAATAACTATAAGACCAACAGTTGCAGTTGCAGACAGTGTTGGAGGCCTTAGATTGTAGCTTTATTTGCTACGCGATGTGAATCGTGACCCTGATCGACAAGAAATTAGTTCGCAAGGAAGTGGTTTCTCGTGTAAATACAAGATTGAATGACACCCTAATCCGAATATTTTTAAAGCACTTGAAAATTAATCTCCTTCGGAAACTGAAGTGTCCTCGATCCACTGGCAAATAAGACCAATACGTTTAAAAAAAATTCTAATAGATAGTGCAAATCGTAAGTTTCCTACTGCACCACACGCCGTCCTTCACTTAAATCCCGTAATAAACTATGTCCATAAACAAAAACATAAAAACCAATACAGCAGCAGCGATGGGATTGAAATGTTGGATTCTCCTTATTGCAATGATGTCAGCAAAAATAAATTCAGTTCAAAAGAAATGAAACTATCACGGTTACAGTGTCGGCACCGGTACAACACCGTATTTCTTTGCATTACGGACGGTTGAGTTGTGTCGGACATTTGAAAAGAAGCGTCACTTCTGGAATCACGGCGGCAAAGTCAAAGTGATCTTCGTTGGATGCCATCATCAGAATCGGAGATCCTTTTCAAGACTTCAATTTCAATACATGTCAGGAAAACTATGTCGCATTATCACACATGAAACACGTAGCCATGAACGATTTTTCACTACTGATTTTAGAATTCACTATTGGAAAGGCAACATAAGATTTAGACTGCAGTTTTGATTTTTTTAGCTTAGGTTAACGGTTCTAGTTGAATCCTTTCCTCATAAGCTATCAGTCGAAATTTCAAAACATGACTATTATTTGGCTGTAAGGCATTGTCAAACCTGATTGCGTTATTTTTGTAATAAGCCTGTTTTCCATTTCTCTAATTGGCTAGAGAGGATACAGCTAATACAGTTCTAAAAAAATCCAGTTGAAAAATACATCATTTGTGATCGAGCCCTCGAAACAGCAAACAAAATGGCGTAAGTAAAGGATTCAAGAATACATTGTCAGGATAATCAGTAATTCGAAATCACGTGACTCGGCATAAGTGATCCAGTTTTCCCGTTTATGTCGAAAAACTGGAATGGGAAATCAGAAGCTGAAAATGGAAACAATCGCATTGTCACATTTGACGTCATTTTAAAGTAATGAAAGCCAATTCTCTTTTTTTAATCAACTCTTTGAATACTCATCTCAGAAAAGTGGTGTTGAGGCGCATACAAATCGGCCGTTTCTGTCTCATTAGCGCACCCATTGTTGGCTAGTGGAGCGGAAACCCACAACCGTTCCTTTGAAGCATTCCTTAGCAGTTGTCGAGTGAGTGCGCTTCAGAGCCAGTGAATTAAGGCTCTACTTGTCCCGTTTGTTAATGATTCAAACTGTATTAGTAACTTCTGTATTCCAGAAATTCGGTCTTCATCGGCATAACTGAAGTAAAATTGTTCAAACAAAATTAGTAGGATATTCAAAGAACTACAGTATGCAATACTAAACTAAAACAGGCGGTCAGCGTGACATCCGCCAACACGAATTCTCATGCAAACGCCCAAAAATATGTTTGCTAATCCATCGAATTTTAAAAGAGGGAACTCAGTTTTTACGAGCAAACGATATCGATTGTCTGATACTGTAGTATTGATGCAAGAATCGAATAACGTTGAAATGTGGTTACTAAAGAGATGATCCACAGGAATAATCGTACGCTCATGAATTGTCAACTGAGCGGAATCACAGTTCATTACTGATTTGTGAGTCCCTTGGCCTTTCAACCTGATACATTCGGGTGAAGACCCCAAAACCCAGAATCAAATCGAATTACTTTGCTGTGTGATATTTATTCCGAATTGGGTTTAAGCATAGAAGTTCAATAATCCGGAAGTTATATGTAATAAGTGTCAATCAGGAACATATTAATTCGTCAATGCATTTTCCGTTTAAAGGAACGTCTAATTGCCACGAAAATATTTCGAATCTTTATTTTTAACTGTAAAGAAATGATGGTACAATAACTTGAATACTAACTGCAAAATTGAAACTATATGAACAATAATATTGCCATAATATCTTTCAAATTCCACATAATGAAACTCAATTCTTTGGAAATGTATTTTAAAGCCAGCTGCTGCCCTACTCCCTATGAATACATAAACGTCGAGTTAGTTATGGACAAGGGAGCCCGGGGGGTCAAATGGCATTTGATCAATTCCAATTCCATTTTCTAATCATGACTGTGTCGTACGTCCGAGTAGCAATAATGTTTAGTCCCTTCGTGGAAATAAAACTGGAGTCGGGGAAAGAACATTAAACCACACAGACACTCAAGTAGCAAAACCGAAGAGCTACAAGGATACGATATATAGTCTATTTTTGTGAAAAACCGAGATCAAGATATTATGTCGTGGCTCCTAAGTTCCGGGTACAAGGTTAGCAAGGCTACTAGAAATTTGTTTAAATAGAATGTGATCAGATCGAAAAAAAATTCTTAATCCTGATCTGACATTGTCACTTCTGGGCAAATCAATCGATACCAGACATAGTCTGAATCAACTCAGTCAGTGTTAAAGCAAGATTAGGTATTTAAGAAGTGTCCTATGCCGTGTCGTGGTAACATTCATATGTGATAACGATGGTCGCCTGGGGCAGGGATTCCTGTAATACTTAAGAAGGGCGAATTTTCTCCGTTGCTGCGAAAGATTGAGAATCGTCCAATGCTTAAGCTCCGCGTTTGTCTTTATAAAGGTAGGGTGACCCAAAGAATGCGATTTCATTTACCACAAGACCGCATTATGGCCGCTTGGGTCAGGTCTCACTGTAATTACTCCAGTCAATATTTGTCCATCCTTCCTGTCTCAGCAAACGATATACATCCAATATTTCAGCGCCGAATTTGTTTTACAAAGGCAGGACGATCCACAGAATCTGACAATCTACGACACAAGACCGAAGTTTGGTCGCCCAGGTCAGGTATTCGTGTAAGTCTTGCATTTCCACGGTCGCGGAATTGGGCAGATATATCTCAAGATTCGTCCAACATTTAAGCGCTGTCTGTGTCACAGAGGTAGGGTGACACAAGGAAGGTGACCACGCGCACCACAACACAGGATTTCGGTCGCTTGGAACAGGTTTCACGGCTATTATTCCAGTCAATGTCCTTCGTTCGTTCCTCCCTTCGACAGACGTGAGATTCTTCCGATGGTTTTTTTTCGCGTTTGTGCTACCAAGGTATAGTGACCCAAAGAAGGCGACCACTAGTACTACAAGACCGTATTTTGGTGGCCTGGGCTATTTTGCACCGTAGTTATTCCCGTCAGTATGTTCTTGCCTTCGACAGACGTGAGATTCTTCCAATGGTTCCTTCCGGGTTTGTCTTATGAAATAGAGTGACCCAATAAAGACGACCACCTGTGTCACACGACCACATTTTGGTCGTCTGAGACGGGTCTGACTGCAATTATTCCAGTGAATGTCTGCCGCTCGTTTCTGCCTTCGACAGTCGTGAGATCCGTCCAATAGTTACGCATTTATGTTCCAAACGTTAGGTAAGACATATAAAAGTTAGAGATAGTCTGAGGATGAGGATGAGAAGATTGAAGAGTCAGAAGTCGAGAAAAAAGGGGAGAAAAAAAGAGGTTCGTTCTCTTCCTTTTTCCTTCGTCCCGATATGGTCCTAAGGGCGAAAGGAGAGCTGACAAATTTCGGAGCGCCACGCCCACACTTGGGCTTATATAGCCCGCAGACGCCACTCTCGCCCATTAAAAACCCCCAACATGTACTTTTTCCCTTTTGTTTCTAACTTCAACTTCCAAACCACCATTCCCACTTTCCTCTCAATCCAGGCTAACTTTAACTCTTCTTCTCTTAAATACCCAACCGAAAGCACTTACTTTCTTCCCTTCGTGTATACACTATCTGTAGTCTCACTTTTAAAAAATATTAATGAGAAAATAATGGCAAATTGATTTAGCACATTTTCAACTCATTTCCGGTCAGGAGGCACAGTCAAATACCCGCACATCGTTGGTAGAGAATAGGTTGTTTCGATTTGACTGTGATTCAAAGATGAAATCAAATCTAGAGATGTCCGAATTGGTAGGAGAAACAACAGGATTTGAAAACCACTTTATAAAGCAACCATATTTTCACTTGTCCTTTCTCCACTAGTTAGTCCAGTCCAACTTTAAACTCTTTCTCTCTTAAATTTCACCGAAACACGTATTTCATTTCAAAAGTCAAGTCTAAAAAATGGCAAAAATATTTGGCACATTCGTAATAATAACATACTCTGTTCCAATGACATTCGCCGTCAGTCGGCACATATGTCACCGGTTATTACTGTAGCTTCAATGCTCAATTTGATCCAATATTGTTCTTCCCGTATCCAACCGCAAACATTTGTCCTAAATGAAAATGATACGAGAGATTCCGACACACAACGAAAGCGATTCTATCGTAAAGTAAACCAATCGCTTAAATGTGTTCTATCGATTTTTGCTCTAAAAAAAATATATGTTACAATTAAGGACAAATGGAAATTAGATTTTCGCCAAATATAGAAATACGATACACGTGCACATTTACCTTTTGCGGAACAGAATTCGTTAAATTTGAAACACATTCAATGACCCTCTTTTTTAAAAACTATTATTTTGTATTATCCTGCTAGAAACATATGACATTACTCGCCCAGGAAAGTTTATGATATTTTTAATGAGTGGGAGGTTGAGTTCTTGAGTTACTGTTTACTATCTTTCTAACTAAAGCTCTAAAAATTGTGATTACTATTAAGTACTGTTTCTCTCTCTCTGACCTGAATACTCATTTATTCCAATTTTGGTAATCAGTAAGAACCGGACATTCATAATTCAGTACATGTGTTACGGGCAATTAACGAAATTCTAAAATTTAAGAATTGAAATATAGTATACTCAATTCTAGCCTCGACACATTTAAATATTTAAAAGCTCACTATTGTCGTAAACCGTAACCGTCTGCGTTGGTGAATTATTTTTGAAGATATTAAAAAAGTACACCCATTCATTGAAATCTTCTGGGAGGTATGGTAAAATATCATCACGCATTTTATGTATAATATAGAAGAGATTAGCTTTCTATTTGACTCGAAGAAGGTGTCCCTAGTGGTAGGAAATAACACCAACGGAGAAAAAATACTGTCACACTATGTCTGAACAGATCAAACCCCTACCACAGCGAGGCGGCAATGGCGCTCTGTATCCGGTTTACCACGCGCTACACAACGGACCGACACCTTTTGTTGAAATGTTAAAACTACGAATAGCTTAATTTGTAGTCACCGGTAGCAAACAAAGGGCAAAGCAAAGCAAACATTTGGGATATAATGCATCAGCAGTCATAAGGAAATTTGAACGAAGTAAGGACTTCCAATATTCGGAATTATAAACTTGAATTAAATTACAATGTCAATTTACAACGTTTAAATCAAGACTAATTTAGCAGACTGCCGGTTACATATATTCGACAATGTATGTTAAGATTGAATATTATATGTATCTCTTGTGCATTCTTAATTTTTAATGGCCAACTTAGCTCGGACGGAAAATCTTTTTATGTATGTATGACCGTCAACTCTTTCTTGATTTGAATTGAAGACAAGATTTGACGAGAACGGTCATTCGTTCATGGGCGGAGACCAGAGGAGTTGACTGATTGACAAAGTATTTGAGTAGTTTTGTTCTCAACCAGACTAATGAATAACCTTGCTTTATGATTAAGGATCGTGTACCTGGTTGTTTTAGACCAGGTCAACTTCAGAATATAAAATTATAATGCATACACGTGAGTCACCAGCATACTTATTTTACTGGCACTACGGATGCTAACATATTTGGAACACCAGGGTGTGTAGTTGAAATCATATTGACGAATACTGTTACTCTTCCAATATTTTAATTCGAAATTCGTTTCGTAATCGTAGATAGAGAAGTCAGTTATTGAAATCAACTGCACAGAAATTACCTAACGTTCTGAATATGATAGATTGGCTTTTCCAAAATATCTCGAAACAATTTCGCAAAAGTAGCAAATGCGACTCTAAATGCAAGGAATGAAGCATATTTTGCAGAATGCTTCAGTTTCAAGAGTGTTAGTTGCATAAACCAAGACCACTTAAGAAACGGTCTTCTGTATTTCCTCAAGTGTATTTTATAGGAACTCTTCTACATTCCACGGCAAAATTATACACGGCATTTATCTAAAGTTAGGGGATTTGGAAATCGATAGGTTTGACTTTGTCAAACTTTTTCATAGGATTTAAATGCGGCGGACCAAGAGTAATATAGACCACGAGTATTATTAGAAGCGGACTACGGAAATGAATATTTCGTTGCGCGATTCGAGGAGTTACTTTTCTCAAAATATTATAACACCAATTACCCCTTCTTCAAACATCAACCTCCTTTCAAGAAGAGTCAAAATTTAGGGTCAATCGGGTAATTTTGATTGTTGAAAAAGCGAAAATTGTAGATATATTTGATCACTAGCCCTTATGAAGAATTATGTATATGTTCTTAAAATCTTACAGTCTCCTCCGTCTGTTAGTTCCTTCCAGGCTGAGTAAGATTGAATTGGTTTTGCAAATCAAAGGCGTATTCGAGGGTCGATTGTTTTGACAGAGGAGGAGAAAGGATGCGGGAATTGGGATGCTGTGGTGGCTGTGGACCCCCAACAGTCTGACAGAAAGTACCGTAAAATATGCGATTGGAGAAAGACAATTCCCAAAATCCGACCGAGAGTTTTTGGCCAAAGTCAAAGCCAGCACGTAATGACCCAAGTGGAAAGTGTGACGCGGATGAAGATTAATGGAGGAAAATGACGACAATCACTTTCGGGGTCGCCGCATCATCAGAACCCCATAACGACGAGATACACTTAACGTACTTAACTTCTTCATTCTTTTTCCCCTCTCTGGCGTCCTCAACTCATCATCCAATCTCTCACATCATTTCGAACCTCCAAAAACTTTTACTTTATGCTATTTTGCTAGGTTTGTGGTTGCGGCTTTCATCGCGGTTCTGTAGATGTTTCAATTTTATTACTTGACGCAACTACACACAATTGGGGTGACCAAGCTCGATCTTTTTGAGTTTTTGGAACTGGTATTAACGAAACAAAAAACCTTCGCTGGTAAGGCGTGGTCAATCTTCAATTTTATTTTTGAGTTTTTCTCATTTGGATTGGTTAGCTTTACATTTGGCCTGGAGGAATGTATGTATTTCTAGTAAAAGGAAAAAACTATATTAATCGTCCAAGAATCACCATAGCGAGGTGGCAATGGCTGAAAATGTTAATTTTTCGTTCTCAAATTTTGTATGTAGTTCTAAGATTTTCAAATACCTGAAACAATAGGAAAGTTTGCTTTCTCCAAGTGCGCGCGTGTAGTCTTGTTAGTGCTCAACTTAACTATCGTGCCGGGCGCTTAACTTGCCTAGCTTATCTATTTTAAACAGGTCAAGACTTTCAGAATAAACTGTTTTCAATATTCAGACCATCTTTCCAACAACAAAAGAACTCTTTTTTACTTTTTCCTGCTAATTATAATCAAGCGTTTGGTCTATAACTTAATCGGTTAAGAGCTATTTTTCACGTGATATAATGAAAAATTAATAGGGGAAAAGTATTCTTGATGCAAGAAATGGAAATGTTCTGGGGGTTCTGCCTGAAAGTTAACATTCAATGACATAATTCAAGAAAAATACTATAAGCAAACTATCTACAGGATCTTGAATTCGATCTTTGTATCCCTGCATTCAAAGTGAAATTCATAAAAGTGAAATAGGAATCCAACTTATTCAGACCCCACGGACTGTTAAAGTCGGAAAAGTTTACATTAATTTTGTATGCACCCTTTCACAGTAGTAATAAGTAACCCCTTCTTTCACTGCGTATGTACTGTGAAAAAAAGATTGGAACATTTTCGTTTCATCATGACAACCCCACGCTCTGAATTACTCTGTAAAAGTCATCCGAGTTAATTTTCATTGTCAAGAGTCAGTTTATATTTGGTTCGTTCACAACATTATTCTCCAAAATACAATTTGGAGTCATTATTCGGCTTCGTTCGCTCCTTCCTTGGTTTTATTTAATACAGAGCGGCTAAACAGAACTGGGTGCGTGCAAGGGCAACGAGGAAACCGCTTTTCATGTAAAACTCACTCAGACCAAATGTTGCCGTTCCAAGTGTCCTGGTCACATATATGAAGGTTACAAAACTATGAGGTTTTTACTTTGCATAGGGGTTTTTCCAATTTTCGATTTGATGAATCATCAAAACGACCTACTGGGGTGAGGAACTCGAGTAATACGAAGATGTTCAAAAAGACATTGGGTGCAGAGTGGCGACTGTGTAATAATTCTTTCGTCATATGAGGTGAATTCTGAGGCTGCACAGTAGGGTTGGGAGCTTTCTCCCTCGTAGAAATAAACGGCAAGCCGTCGTTTGAAAAAGAATGTGTGATACTCTAATTCTGTCACAACTCCGGAATAAATAGTAAGTCCAGAATTTAATCCACGTGTATTTTTTACGTGAGAGGTTGTTTCCTTTTGGAAGATGACTAGAGAGGTCAGGAGTCAGAAAAGAGTTGAGTTTGGGTGCAAAGAATGGCGAGGGACCCCAAATTCATATAAATTCAGGCGAGTGAGTCTTTGATGACAAATTTGTATCCGGGACGAGAGTTGCTCCCGTTTTGTGTTCAAAAGAAAACCGACGCAACCCGTCGAGCCAGTGAGTCGGAAATTACATGCGCACCCTTTACATTCAATATCATCTTCGGGTCCGTCAGATCCTCGGATACGAATAGAATAGAGTTTGCTCTCTGCAAAAACCTCTCTTTTTCCACAAAAAGTAGACATAGTGGTTTCAGTAAAAAATATTTCAGAGTCAGGAACTTTAGGGAGAGTCAAGCTCAATAAGGCAAGTAGCCATGAACTACATTACATGATCCCAGATCCCGCACTGCCATTGAAACCAGCAAAATTGTCAATCGTCAACAACGGAGCTTATTTTGATGTAAAATTAGTTCGGTTTGAGAACTTTTAGAATTGGTTAAAGTGTTAAATCCTAATAGTTATACCAACTTAGAACCTACTAGCAATAGCTGAAGCATGTCTTGAAACACTTTCAAATCAGCCAACACTAATGTCTGCATGAGGGATCCAATTCTTACTTCAACTAAGCGACAAAGGTTAACTGACGGTTATGCTACCACAGCGTAATGACTAATAAATGACTTCTGAATTATTAGTGTGATTTTGCTAAAACTTTGTTAACGAAATTTTGGTCTATTGGAAAAAATTTGAGACTGCCATAGTTTCTGGTCACCAATGTACCCTTAAAGTGGCTGATCGAAGCGTAACTCAATCTCGGAGAACCATATAGAATCCTACCCGTGCTGACAATTCCAACGAAATTAGTCAGCTGATATCAAGCTTTGTTCAAACTGACAGAGACTTAATTAAGTTAAACCGTCAAAAAAATATATTCCTGCAACCGGTTGAATGCAAAAATGCGTAAACACCTATATTCGAATATTAAAGTATGTAATTAGTTCTTAGCCCTAGAAGACGTGCACATTTTGAGCCACAACATAAAATATATGAATTGTCTATAACTCTGGAGTTATCAAACTACAAATCTGAAATATCCAGGCAAAATACAGCCCTTGTAAAACTACTTCGTCTCCCGGGTCTGAAACTGAAATTCTTTTCCAAAGTTCCATAAGAACATGACACTCGCCAACATTGCTGCTACTCTGATAGATACTAATACTAGTATAGACACAGAGGCTTCCTGAGTACTTCTCAGCGTTACGCTTCGCTCAGTTTCAGATGACACTGACAGAGTCTTTTCCATAGGATCCTTCTGAACCCTCTTTCTTCGTCATAATCAGCCGAAGATAAATCATTCTCCTGTATTACATATTACTCATCGATCTGGTCCCCAATTAGCATGCATATATCATGCACATTAAGTATTCGACAGATCAGTCCTGTATAGAATCTCGTAATATTTCTAAAACTGTAACTGTAATGCACACCTTTTTACTTAAAATTCTAAGTAACGTCTATATAATTAAATCCTATAATTTCTGTATTGTCGCGGCTACGCGAGGAATATAATCAATGTTACATCCGGTAGGACTGTAATCGCTAGTGTTATCCTTATTGTTCAACTTTTTTTGAACAGCAGGTTATGCAAGTGTGTGAGGATGTGATTAGAGAATTTCATAATGAATATATTCTATAAAAACTGCATCCATTGATTGGCAAATGGAAGAGACTAGTACCTGCAGTAGTAGGAAGGACACCATTTCAGATAAAGCTCTTTGAGGCGTTGACGCACTGATTCGAGAACAAACCAGCTGGATCCATCTAGATAAGTAAAAGAGACAAGCCGATTTCGAGAACCCGAGGTATAGTAGCGAGAGGAGAGACGGTCAGACAGACAGACAGAATCCTTGGGCCATAGATTATTGGTGTAGTATCTGTCGATCTCTCACCAAAGCGAAGCCGTTAGGGCTGCGCATACTACTTTGCGAGGACGAACTGACAGAAAAGTGGTTTAGTAATATTTTTGTATAATAATTTAACTCATTGGTTAAGGGAATAGAATAGAATAGTTTTATTGTGCTTTCAAAAAGGCCGTGACCCACAACACAGTCGCAGAAAAATTCATACTTAATACATTTGAATGGATTTACAGACTTGTTACTCGTTTAGATGAAAGGCTTGATTTCTCAAGGCTGCTGT
>JAQGCA010002829.1:0-13012 GCA_034698945.1 Protaphorura quadriocellata | reverse complement strand
AATTTCAAATGTGTTATTTGTGGAAATAAATAACTTGATGGCTTGTCTCAATTCAACTTGTATAATATCATTTTATTTTAGTATTTGGTTGTATTAAGGAATTCGGCAATGGGGCCACTTTTTCTGCCATGCATTGAGGTTATTTTAGTTACTGTCATAGTAATGTACTTACGAATTCTTAACTCGTAGGTCTGAAATGATATCAGCGAGGTGACTCTTCTCTTGAAAAGTTACTCTAGAAGTCACCACGACCCAGAATTCGCATAAGACAAGAAAGTCAGTACTTTAGAAGATAACCAAATAGATTTTGCGCCTGGGAATGTGGGAATTATACAGCATAATTCTGTGAACAATTTTTGCAAACGACATACTGGAAATCTCTCCAATTAATGTTCGAGTTCGGAAGAATAGGCAGTTAAAATGACAAATCTATTTCAGACAAATTAGTGCCTTTAATTCTCTTCGCCATTAATTAAAAAACACCAACTGTTCACGCGTTTTATTAGTAAAAAAGCAACAAAAAAGGCAGGACTGATTCACGCAGGAATGAAATAATACCTAAATTATAATACGACTACTACAGCGATAAATAAAACTAACTGAATGTTCTCTCGTGAGCAACTTATGGGGACTCGTGATTTTTCTTAATGAATATAGCAAAGCGCCAATCACAGAAATTGAACTAGTGCCGGGCAGCAGTCCATGCAAAATAGTTGCAATGTGGAATCTCCGCTGAAGCAAGTAAAAAATTAGACCGGCAGGTTACTCAGTCAGTCCGTCTTTACCATGCCAGACCAGATTCTAATCGGACAATGTGTATATAAAACTTGAGACGTTGAAAATGAAAGAAACACCACACGAATTAAGCCATTTTCTGGAATAGCTAAATGATATAACCCGACTTGTGCTTCAGCAGAATACCTATGTACAGGGTGTCCCAGAGAAAGCGCATCATTGTTTGATTATATTGGCGTAGTTACTAGAAATTATGATACGGTCAGGTCGGAATTATTGATAAATTCTTAGAATAAATTTATTTCCGGTTTAAGTTAATAAATGATTGTGTGGATTAAGTTGATGAAATAAACTCTTACAATTTAACGATAATCCCAACCTGATCGTGACATAAGTTCTTGTACCTAGGCCAAAATTTAGTCAAACAATGGTGCGCTTTCTCTGGGACACACTGTATATTAATATTATTGACCAGACACTTGTTCAAAGTGCTTTTGTTCAGGGTCCAAAGATCTACCTTTCAATCCAACCCTTTTCCCTTTGCTATCAGCGTGTCTGAAGAGTAAGGCCCTTATTATTACGTAGCACCTGTATGTGTTTGATATACCACAAAAAGAAGACGCATTAAGGACGGGTACTGAGAACCTTAACTCTTCACAAACAGTTCAGAGGAATATTTCGTTTCAGAATTTCAGTAATTATGTCTTTGAAAGAAAGAAATGTTCCCTCGACAGCGGAGAAAGGTCGGGAAACTTTGATTAAAATCTCTGAAGACTGCATTTGGAGTTGCCAAAGAAAAAAAATGGTATGATGTGGAAAATTTTCATATAGGCCCACCATCGTTTATAAAGCATTGCGGTATATCAAAAACTTTTTCGACATTGAGTGTTTTAAAAATAACCTTCTATTGGAGTCTTTAGAATTTTTAACCCAAGTTTCTTGATTGGTTTGTGCGATCCAAGGAGTATTTGATTTAGAAAGAATTACTGAAAGACTAAAAAGAAATAACGTTCGTATACGGTTTGTGAAAACTTGAGGTTCGCAGAACCCATGACCATCCTTAAAGGCCAAATCCCGAACACAATATTTGGAATTTTCATTCCCTTAGAGTCCGTTCAAGAAGGTGAATGGAGTAATTGAATTAATGTATTGTAGCAATTTATATTACATTTTGACGACTGTAATCAAATGGTTTCCATTTGTGAGACTGATACACCAGAAAACATCGAGGTAAAAGCAATTAATTAGTTGACTGTTATGTTTTATGTTCAACAATTTCAGTGTTATTTATGGTTACTCTATCGGGTTCAATAGTTCTTAGTTGTGAGTTCTAAGGATCCGATCTCTAATAGTTTGGTTGATTCCTGAATCAATTTCCTCTAATTAGAACTCCGTTTCTATTAACCGGGTGCTTTCTCTACTTTCTCCATGCACCCTTATGGAGAAAGTCGAGAAAGCGACTGCCCCGCAGACAGATCTTTAACAGAACGTTCTAATAGAGGAAATACGATACATACAAAATTTATTGAAATGAATAATTCGGCTTCGATAATAATAACAGAAATAGGGCACATGGGCACACTCTAAACTTCCAGCAGTGGTTGTTTGGATTTAATCATTCTATCTGTTTGGAAATTCAAGATTGTATTAGGCAAATTTTTTAACACCGAAAACTTTAACTGGTTAACAAACATCTTCGAAACTTCCAGGATAACAATCCAAGGGGCACGGCCTCTGCCCGGCGAACAGCGATGAGTTTACCAGACGACGTTGTTATCGGCTTCAGCATTGGTAAGGTCTTCAATAATTCCCTAATCCCTAGAGTTATTAGAGAGTTGTAAATTTGATTATTATTAAACAGGTCCGATAAGGGCGTCTTGGGAGGGTGTCAAAATAAACGGACACAGTAAGGTAAACAACATATAGGCCAAATCCCGGTGACCCCAACACATTTGTATTTCTGCTGACCAGGCCGTCAATAGGTGTCGTGGTACAACATGCAAAGTTGTGAATCTTAAGTGCTTATTTTCCATGATAGAACTGATTAACTGATATCTCGGGTCGTTTCAATCTTTTCGAAAGATGACTTATGGTGATTATTATTGAGATTGTCAGTAATATGGTTCTCTAGCTAATTTTGGTTTCCGCCTTCATTTCTTAATTATTATTGCCGCCTACGCTTCGAAGCATATAAATTTATATCCACCGGAGTTTTCTACCTACTATAAGTTATGCCAAATGGACAGCACCCAAATTCAATCTAATCTCTTGAGAAATGTACATTTCTTCTTTGACTTTCAGTAATGCCATCGAAAAGGCGAAAGTCAATTAATGTGGACATTTTTCTTCATAAAAATAATAATGTTTTATAGGAAGATACGTATAATGTCGTCTTTCTAGATGTAAAATCTGGCATTTGTCCATATTCATTTTCCAACGATTTATTTTTGTGGTACAGAGTGTTCCAGAAAATAAATAAAATGAGATTTCTGTTGTGGCACGGCGGGATGCCCGGAAACAAAAAGAAGTTATGTCCAGAAAAACCAATTTTATGTCGATTGATGCCATAGTTTTTATATCTATTTTGGATTTACCAATTTGGGAGTGTAAATGCGTAGTAACACGACGAGGGGTAATAAACCTTTTAAGCCGAATGGAAAAGTGTGTATGGAAGAGCTTAATAGTTTTCCAGAAAGTGGATTTGGACATGAACTGAACCATATGGTCAACACTAACGCTGAGTAGTAAACAGTAAGTTAGGTACGAAGGCTAGTTTGGAGATAATGAAGAAATGTGTATGTTGGACATAAAATTTCTAAACTAGGACGACGCCTATATGTCCTTAACCGATATATGACCTCAACCTCTCGCAACATAACGA
This sequence comes from Protaphorura quadriocellata, assembly GCA_034698945.1. Classification (NCBI taxonomy): domain Eukaryota; kingdom Metazoa; phylum Arthropoda; class Collembola; order Poduromorpha; family Onychiuridae; genus Protaphorura; species Protaphorura quadriocellata. The sequence continues at coordinate 9,396 of JAQGCA010002829.1, read as the reverse complement.
AGGTCAAGATCGTTCGGTAAAAGCTTATATAAATTAAGAAAACTACAGGATGAAAAAAAAATCCAAACATATTACAAAATAATATGTCACAATCATAATCTTTTACATTCTTTTATTTTTGCCAATGCATGCAAGGCGAAGTTTTTTTCAGTAAAACACCTTCGAAAACGTTCCATAACTTCATGGGCTGAGGAAACAATTACGTTTTGAACAACTTGAACGAACTTTGAATTATTTGGGGTTCTTTTTAAGATTTAATTGCTATAATTTCAATATAGTGCCAACTATGCAAAGTACTGTTAACTGCAGTGTGTGAGCAAAAAAAAGCATGTCATCCATGTGCCATTTCGAAATTACTTAATTCACGATCCCTTGAAAGATTTCGTATTTCTCATTGAAAATTGTAAACTATTTGACTCCTCGCCTCGAAAGATCCAAATCTTGATTTAGACGTATATGTGTGCCAATTTGGGATATGGTCTTATACGAAATGCCATCCTAACGAGAAGACACGTGAATAGTTGAGTGAAAATCCTTTACTAAAGACCTTCCGGGTTTTCGCCCTTGTCTTTGTAAAATATTTGACAGGCTGGAAGGATACTTCTCACAGTTTGGCGCAAACGTCGTGATCGTGTTGGATTGGAACCCGACATAGAATGAATTGGAGTGGAAGGTCTTTAATGGAATGGAAATCAACTTGTATTCAAGGACTCTCCAGTTGTCCGCATTCCACTCCGCATTCACCAAACACCATGCAAAATGAAAACTATGTTATGTATGTCAAAGCTGGAAGTTGGAAGCTTGGAAGTTGGAAGGAACAGAATCCGGAATCCGTATTGATTCCCGAGTTCGGGTTTCACGGTTTCTGTCCATGCCCTAAAGAGTTCGGACTGTCTGGGATATCTGGATGCCAGTTGCCTTTCTACATTTACAACGTGCGTGCGTATTCATGGGAAATTCCTGCCTAAGAAATTTCAATTAAAACTAGGAAGCAACGAATTTACTGAATTAACAATTAATATCATAATTATATAAAATTATTTCTGTACATTGAGAAATAAGAAGTAAAATGGACTTCAATGTCAAGAAACTGGTTGGAGATGCTGGGTCTTTTCTCACACGCGCTGTGCAGGTAAAAACAAAGATAAAAATAAACGAGTATCAATTTAGACAGAAATAATATTTGTCACAATTCGCTGTGTGGGCGTGGGAAAGACATTTTTTGTAGTCGAAATTTTAATTTCATTATTCTCTAAAACTTCATTTCCGAGGACGAGCAATTTTATAACTGAATTTTGATACCAAATTCGGCCGAAATTGTTTTGTGAATTTCGGCGAATTTATTAATTAATATGCTTTCCGCATTGGAATAGGCAGATTAAGGCATGTATACTTGACGTGTTCTCGAACAGTGTGGCCCAACAACTGTAAACCGAATTTGGGAAAGCCCATGGATACAGAAATGAGTGATTCAATTTTTATTAACCCGATGTGCTGAAAATCAATGGCCAAAACCTCCGTCTGATTTCTCGGTCACGGATACATAACAAATTTATTTGAGTAACTACGTGTTAGGTTGAAAATAAGTTTGTTTTATGACGCTGCAACTGCCATTTCACGCAATACAGTATTTTGACAGGCATAATGTCCTTTCAATTTTATAAACGCGTTTATAGATAAAGAGAGGGCAATAGAAATATGACGCACGGAAATATAATCCGGAACGTTAAGTATTGAGCAAAGTTGTATATTACCCTTCAATACTATTGTGTACTGGTTGTCCACTAGTATAATTAGGGTCCGATCTCTGGGTCTGGGGCAAATATGCCTTCGGCGATAGCTGTAAATATGTGTTTCTCCGCTGAAATTTTACGTTCTTCTAGATGACAGAGGAAGCAATTTATTCTGGGGAGAAGACATCCGTTGACCCTCAACTGGAAGGTCTCTCTAGACAGGTGGACTCCACGAAAACATGGACGCAACGAATTGCTAAAGACTTGGACTCTGTACTGGTGCCAAACCCAGGTATGTGAATTTTTTTTGAGGAGGAACGCAAAAACGGTGTTGTTATCTTCGATCAAAATATTTCGTTCGGATTCTACCAAATACTAAGTAGTGAATAGTAATTGGTCCACCCGAATTTTGGCTAAAATTCGTTCTCTTTATATACCGTCAAAACTTCAGGTTATCGTGTGGAAGATTATCTGATGGAGAAAATTGAGAAGAAACGTCCTGCCAGATTGAGTAACATGGAATGTCTGGGTCAAGGAATGATGGAGGCTGGAAATGAGTTCGGTGCCAGTGGAGCCTATGGTACAAAATTATTTAAAACAAGTTTTGGGTTTTCTATTTTGAATAAAGAATGGCAAATCATGATAATTAATGATTTCATCCTTTGTCAATTACAGGAAGTATGTTAATTAAAGTGGGACAAAATGAGTTGAAACTTGGTCAAGCTGAAAGGGACTTCATTACAGGAGCCGTGAATTCTTTCGTGGAGCCGTTGAATAAATTCATTGAAAATGAAATTCGAAATGCAACCAAAGAAAGACGAACGCTCGAAAATAAACGATTAGATTTAGACGCTGCAAAGAATCGACTCAGGAAGGCCAGGAGTATGAGTGGGCAACCGACGGTAAAAATAATACCAATTACCAATGCAGACGATTTTCTCTGTATATCAGAGAAACTTATGACCTTTTTAAACATTATTAATTTTAAAATGGTTTATCTTTTTTTTACAGAAAGACGGGTCAGATCCTAGAATGCTTATTCAGCAGGTAAGCTCCAAAGGGCGAGCCTTCTTGTTCCACCGGCAACCCGTTTTTAGACTTAGACAACCGTTCTAGTATCGCCCATATCCGACGCTATATTTCCTCTAAATTACGACTATACTCGGCAGACACCGTAAATGACCGATTAGAAAAACGGGACTTTTTATTTTGCGACCCCCGGTTTAGGTTTCGAATCGATAACACGTTTGATACCTAAACTTGGTCGTTTGGGACGGGTTTCACACTATTTTAGCTATCGCTAGTATTATCTTGTCAAATATAAATATTTTGATAAATAAATAAAGGCTGAACGAGAAGTGATTGCAGCGCAGTCCGAATTTACACAACAAGCAGATGTTGTGAGAGCTCAATTAGATTTAGTGATCTTGGCACGGGATCGTCACGTTGAGCATTTGAAAGCCCTTGTCGCGGCTCAAACCACTTACTATGACCGGTGTCAACAATTAATGGCGGAGCTTAATCGCGAACTTCACACGTGAGTAAAATGACTTAATGCACACTAGATTAGTTCAAATTTCGGCAGAAAGTACTGTGCACGCTGCATTGCACTTGCACTTTATTATAATTAATTAGTGGACATGAAATGACTCATCTTATTGGTGTAACATAATATCTCATAAATCATGCTGTTAATTGAACCCGGAATGACCTTCTGGGTGTAACACGACGTTCACTCCACTGCGCCGAGACCGTCTTTTAAATACTAATAGAAGAGTCATGCCCAATCCAAGATTTAGATTCTAGATCTGCTATATTTAGGATCTTAAAATAGAGAGAGCACTTATGATTCCTTATTCTTATTCTTTCTTTTTGACGCTTTTGTCTATGGATGCGATGCGATGCGATGCTTGGCACAAATAAAGAATGCCCTTACATAGTGTGAACCTGAATCAATCCTTTAGTCTGGACGATTCCTCGGATGAAGGGGTCAACGTGGGTCAAAAGGCTAAAGTCATGTATGACTATGTCGCTAAAGGATCAGATGAAATTAGTCTAATCGCAAATGAGGTAAGAAATCAAAATCTAAAGATATAAGTCCAGAGTATAACACCCAGTGTTTTGGACATATGACCCTTATCGTCTATTTCTGGATGGGAGAATGCCCATAACCGTACAACCATGCCGTTATATATTGAAAGCACCATTGCATTCTAAATCGGTAAATACGGTATTTGGGGGCAGTGTGATACTAATAACCATTTTTTTTGGTATGATCTGGTGCAGATTTTAATCGTTGAAGAAAGTTCTGACTCTGAATATTTCATTGCCATGAAAGGAACAGCCCGAGGGAAGGTTCCAAAGTCCTGCATTCTTTTACTTTAAGAATTCTATCCAGCCATTCTACCTCACCGGTGCTTCTCATTCACATTCATCGGTCTCAATCTCTCAATGCAACAAACAACTTAATTTAGTCACAAAATAATGGAGAAAACCATATAAAACGAAGTTAATCGAATATCGAATGAGTTTAAGAAGAAAAGAGAATTATATGGAGTGAAATGCATGAATAATGAATAATAATAGAAAAACCTGCCTATAATCTAAAAAAATGAACTAATGAGCACAATTTAAATCAATCAACTCATTTCTCTTCATTTATTTATTGTCAGTTTCCCTGTATGTATGTAGTTTATACTTTTATATAGTTTAAGTAGCAGTATTGTACAGAATTCTAGACAATTAATATTATGCGTTACCGTTTCCATTCATTTCCTGCACTGCACTCTTCAATTTTTTTTTTTCAAAACTAATCAAGGAAACGAACCGAAGAAACGAGTTCCCTACACCCAACCCATCTTAAGCTTAACAATTTTTAATTTTAATTAAGAAACAAAAATTTTATCCATTTCTCTCTGTACATGTCTTTGATTGGATATTACGTTTATGCTTAATATACGACCATTTTATTATGAATTTTATTGTCCCCGTGAGATTCGGTTACAATTCTGACACAAATCTAGGGAAGTACTTTACGAAAAAAAATTCTGAAAGTCTTAAAGCGAAAAATCCGCAGTGACGATCCAAAATTCACATATTCATGGAATTTTGATATTCTTGGTGGTCATCAAGTTGACCTATCGAGTTAAGACTTCAAATTTTGTCAAGAGTTACCAAATTCTGTCCAAAATTTCCGTCAAATCCCATGAAGGACAAAAAAAATCCATAAAAAAGCCATAATGTCATTTCTTATTTACAATATCTACAATAATCTACAAAGGTTCCACTCAACTCAAGTTTTTTCTGCTCAGTAAACTATAAAATGAAATAAACTCTGTAGCGGAACTAAACTCAATACTCAGAAGGACGCAACGCTAATAATGCACTATTAAACATTTTGATTAATTATTTTCCATCTTGGACTTAAATTAGTTCCGGACATTTAACACATTTGGGTGCATTCGTAATTAGCACATATTCAAGTACAAAAATCACTACAATAATTCAGAAAATGTCTACACCGATAATTAATATCCATCCGCTTCATAATTCATTTGTTCTTAATCGTAATCGTAATATAACCAGCGTTGAGAATTAATTTAATTTGCAACTATTTGCAACTACGTATTATGAAGAAAAAAATAATCATTTAATTAATTAATCATTCAACTTAAAATTAATGAGGCAAGCGAACTGCTATTTGTTCATGTCTACGTAAATCTACAAATAATGCCATCTCGCACGATTTATGTTACAGTCAACTTTCTATATCGTACACCTCTGTCAATCGAACCGAGGTTTCCGCCTAATACAGAGAGTCCACTGGAAAATGCCATTCAATGATTCAATCGCACCTAATATTAATTCTACAAAGGTCTAACAAACAAATAATTTCTGTTCTGTAATATGTAATGTGATTAATATTATTAATAAATATGTCAGCACTCTTGCCTTTAACAGCAATTCTTGTCTTTTTCTGATTATTTTTTGGTTGGAGACTACGTACGTACGATTACGATATTTCTTTGATTATGATTGTTCGGAAGACGATTTGAATTTATTGATACTGTTTGTCTGTAGGAACGTTTTTTTTACTAAGTATTACTATGGATTTCATTAATCGTAGCCAACGAATACTTTTTTCAAAAAAATTATTATTTATCAAAAACTGAAATTCTGAAGTATCTTTTGAAAAAAAGAAGAAATTTTGAAAATGAGCTCATAAAGTTTTTAAAATTTTGAATTAGGTCAAATTTTGGGAGTCACGTAACTTTCCGTTCTTGAATCTATAGTGATCCGTGGGCTACGAGAAAATTATGCTTTGTGGTTGAATGGTGAGACACCGACATTTGAATTTCACGTTTACAAACTAATGAAGTAATTTTTAATTAATTAATTACTGAGTACGTCTAATAATAATATTACATACGATGTAGAATTTTCGTTGATGAAAAGGAGGAATTATTACACGGGTTTACAACCAATTGGAAATGCACCTAAATGTTCAATATTGGTAAAAGTTTTTGAAAGTGAACTCGTGAGTGAGTCAATTGACTTTTCAACATTAATTCTAATCCCATCATGACTCGGCCTGCAATTGTCTTGAAGATTAGTAGAGGATCGGTTGTGTTTCAAATGTGACTTAACTAGGTGTCCTGCACTCAAAGCAGCCATCAATGACAATTCTCCAGCCAAAACTGTCCCACAAATAATCCTTGCCAAAGTTCTTGCATTTTCTCCAGGATTCTCCGCATGAGGTCCATTTACTCCAAGCATTTTTAAACAAGCTGCCTGTGGTGCTAGAATTGTACCGCCGCCGACGGTTCCAACTAAAAAGAAGATAATAACGAAAACTAATTAATACTTTGCAAAATAGGACAGAGCGTCTATGGGGCGGAGTCGGATACCTAATATATTTTATATAATTTCTAAATGACGTAAGATAAACTATTTCTTATTATGTGCCGCAACATGCCGTACAGTTAACTCATGGAATTTGGAGAAAATCTATTGAAAACGTGAGGCGAAGACAGAATTCCCGATTAGAATCTCTCGTTGACATAAATGAATAATAAAAATCAATAAAAAATTGTTAAACTTCCAGACTGAATCGAACCGAGGCAGGAAAACCCTCATTGATTTACCAATTTAATATTCATATGTGGAATAGTGAAGTGGGTTGACAATAATTGAGATGAGGCGACACGGTAATGTAGTATGTAGTCACCAGTAACCTCATAAATTTATATTAAGGAACTGAATAAGGATCACAGTATCACAGACTAACGAATTAGTCGCTGTTTTAATGGAATAATTTCAACCGAATGCCAAATTCCCTGGAATATACTACTATTGGAATACTGTCACTTCGAGTGAAGTGGGAATTATGTAAACCTCTCGCTATAATTTTATCAAAAATTCCAAAGTTTCTGACTCTGACTCTGGCATTCCCATTAGACCGTTCGTCCACGTTATTAACATAAATTAGAACTAGCCTTTGACTAAGAAGGCAAGAGTACGAACGAGGCTTACCTTCGATAGAGGGCATTGTGCATGTGATGTACAGATCAGTTCCATAGTCTCCCCAAGGTTCCATCAATGTCATGCAATTACTACTTCCAATATTCTGAGCAGGGTCCTGCAAAAATATAATGATAATATTTAGAATTAAAATCCACGTATGAATAGAAAACAGGAATTCATAACATTACGAAAGCATACATTTTGATAAACGTAAAGAGTAAGATGAAGAATGGAATAATTAATTTATTGAGGTACGAAATCTCCGGCCACAAAAAAAATCACGACTAATGTTTTTTCCGCTAACCTGTCCTGTTGCGATGAAAATAGCTGTGACAATGTTGGCAGCATGAGCATTAAAACCTCCAATAGATCCAGCCATTGCAGAGCCAACCAAATTTTTAGCAATGTTGAGCTCAACTAAGGCAGCCACTGTCGTCTTAAGTACAGATTCAACTAAAACACCAGGAACAACTGCTTCCGCCACGACGGATTTCCCTCGTCCTTCGATCCAATTCACAGCAGCTGGTTTCTTGTCAGTACAATAATTACCACTGAGGGATAAAATTTCCATGTCTGGGAAGACTTCTTCTTGTAACCTTTTCAAAGTTTGTTCCGTTCCTTTACTAATCATATTCATTCCCATAGCATCTCCTGTCTTGGCCACAAGTCGAACGAAAAGATAACGTCCAGCTGCTGCGCAATGAACTTTTTGAAGACGAGCAAATCTGCTTGATGAATCAAAATTTTTCTTGATCCTTTCAAAATTTGCTGGTTCATTGATCCAAATCATGGCTTTACTAGATTTGGATGCACTGGGGAATCTCACCACCGGTCCACGTGACATGCCATCTGCAACGATTGAACTTTTGATTCCATTTGATGATAATGCTCGACACCCACGGTTCGTTGAAGCTACCAAACAACCCTCAGTTGTTGCCATTGGTACTTGGTATACTTCTCCATCCAGAACAAGTGGTCCAGCCACTCCGACAGGCACAGGGACATAGCCGATTACATTTTCGCAACATGCCCCAAGCACTATGGAATAATCGTAGTCCTTATACGGAAGATCTGGAAATGCGGCCTCAGATTCGTTGTCCAAGTCTAGACCAGCGCTTACGATCTTTCGCCTAAAATTCAGAAAAGGGTTCAATTATTTACACGATTCGATTCTAGTCAAATTAGAGTCTTTTGAAGTTCGCAGCCATTTTGGAATAATAATTGCTGACTACATTAACAAAGTTTGCGAAGGTTCCAGCCAAGGCCTTCAAACTTTTTCCAAGCTGACGGTCTGCAGAAGCAGAATTCAACCGAAATGGCCCCAAAAAAACCAATGATAAAATAAATTCGTACCTGATAGCAACACCCCGCTCGAAATCATCCAGAGCCTTCTCCAATTGATGGAACGGGATATGTTTATCCCGTACTAGACGGATGACTTCTTCATCCGTTAAATTCTTTCCATGGCCGTCTGATTTGTAAATGGCCAAACAGTCCGGAACTGGCAGATGTTTAGGTTTTTGGCTCTGAGCTTCACTCATCTCGGGTGGGGTAATCTAGAAATTAACAAATAAGACAACAATGAGAAAATGAAAACGTAGATAACATTTACAATTATAGCCAACAATGTAACTAGTAGGATTAACCGGGCTAAAAGTCCCCACTAATGTAAAATCATAGAGTCAGAGTCCCCGTTTCCGATTGGAGAATTTACCGAGGTTAAAATTAAACTTGGGATATAATCTCCAGAAAAACTTTCCACAACACATCACAAGTGCTGCCTGGTTAATGTGGTTAACAATCGCGAGGATAAAACTTTTATCATCCCTAGCAGACAGTCATAAAATCAAGCTAATGTCAAGAAATCTCGAAACAGCGAAGTACAATCACAAAGACACCGCAAAACTCTCACGGTCTTGTCAATGCCAACCAAGACTTTAACTTCGTCGACGTCAGTATTTTGAGAATTAGCTTTGTCAACAAAAGTTGTTACACTAATGACGCAATAAGTAACGGTCTGTCCGTTAACAAACCGAACAAGTGTTGAATTTGTCAGAAGTCACATTGAACTGACGTGAGTCAAACTAAAACCCCAAACCTCTATGAGCTCATTATCGGATCTTATTCTTAATATCGGAGA
>JAQGCA010002828.1:0-13014 GCA_034698945.1 Protaphorura quadriocellata | reverse complement strand
ATTCTGCACTTTCCCCTTGTCTCCCTTGTATTTCACAATTTGTTTTTCGGTTGTTGACATTTGACCGTTCATATGGGGCAATGTAAAGTTTTTACCAAACTTTCGCCGTTCCTCCGATAACGCAAAAGTTTGGTCAAAACGGTCGTCTCTGCGCCTTAAAATTGTTTTATCACATACGTCGAGTTGTTGGTCACAAATTGACCTCTGATCAAAATAGGTTGTAAAGACATACCGTAAATTATCGATCATAAACCCGGGTTACTATTTAAACTTGCCCGCTTCATATCCGGTTAGAATTAAGTACCTATCCAATTCAAATTTGAAGCTGAGAAAGCCGCAATGTTACTGAACCATAGAAAACCCGATTGAGCCATAGAGAACCGGGTTTGTATTCGGGAGATTCGGGACCCGGTTTGTATTCGCCGGTTTCTGTTTCTTAAAATAGTCTCGAGACCACTTGAACACCGGGTTTGTAATCGGTCATTTACGGTACATGAACCTGGCCATATTACCAGTCTCGGTAACCTCCTAGAGGTGTAGATATGCGTCTGGAATTTAAAACAATCAATAACGAATGGGGACGAGTGTGTCATAATAAATGCACAATATGCTTGCGTCACAGAAACGTAATGAATTTTCTGGAATATTTTCAGTTGTTGGGGATATACGGGATGGGATGCCATGTTTTCCGCTACGGAGAAGGTGCTCCCTATCACCAGTTCCTTCATTGTCGTAACGAAATCAAAATTGGAGGTGAGTCAACGGGATCGCATCCTTCAATTTTAAATATTTGATTACTTTTCCTTTCAATATATTCGGAGTTTAAAATATTTTTATTAAACTATTTCAGCGTACTTTGAGTACATCATGGAGGCAATTCTCGCAATTTTCCTGTTGGTCACCTTGGATGATCCGACGGTAATCCAAAAATAGTGTATGGTTATAAAATGTGATCAATGCAAAACACCGTAATATCTTACTGTCAATCGAAGCATTTATTTTTACTGGAAAACATGCAATTTCTGGACCCGAGGGGGCTATTACATATGGCACATCCGCAATACTTCTGTAAATCAGTGTAATTAGTGCTGAAGTTGGCAGGATCAATCACAAAGCAATCGTTTTCAAATGTACCTTCTGCAACTACTTTAGCCTGCAAATATTTTTGCAAATTAGAACCCGGGTATTTGCAGAATATTTACATGATTCATTCTAGACGATTTGCAGACATATGCTGCCATGTGGAATCGCCGTTATAGATATATGGGAAAACAAAAGTCGGAGAATCTAGTCGACTACACAAATCCCTACCCAATATTGCAGTAAAAAAAATACCTCGGCAGAAATCCTTAGTGAATGAAATGTAGAATTTTTCAATTTCGTTTTTAGCTTGTGGGTATGAACATAACTAATAGGCACTATTATGCACTATTATCTATTATTGTGCACTTTTTTTTATTTTATTTTTTTTTCTCCTTCTTTTTCCTACTAATAGGCCGTGCGATCGTTTCTACTTATTGTTTTTATGACGCAGTTCAACCATTCGGATTTTTAAGTGAATTTCTTGAAAAAAATTGATATTTCAACAATTTTCAACCAGGCTTCTGTGAATAATCTTCATTCGGATTTTGAACCCGTATCCATACATATGTTCGGAAGAGCTAGGGCAGGTGATAATTGATTAGGATAGATGATGGTTACTAGTTAATGCAAATGCCTAAAAATTCGGGATACTTAAAACGCACTTTGGGTTTAACATTCGTTCACAACTCAACACTAACCGTACGGTTTCCAATAAGGACTAACCTAACGCCTAATCTATTCGATTCTGGGAATTTGGGCTCCCGGTATACCTAAACGAGTATTCGATCCCAACCATTATCTGGAGGCAAACGCAATTAATTGATTTATTTTGTTTCGTGTTTTCGACATTTTCAAATTCTCGCATATGATTATGATGTTTCAGAATACGTTCCGATTCACGCGGTACTGGCTCAATTCTTGTTGGTTCATGATGGCATTTTCTTCTATCACTCTATCATGCGCCATCCAACATGGGATGCCGTCAGACCTTGTCCTATCCGGAGTGATATGGTTCCTTCTCCACTTTGTTCAAATATGTTTCGGCACCATTTTTTGCACCTTGTTGCAACAGGAAAAGACGATGATGAATCTACCAATCTTTATTCGTCAAAAACGCACGAAGCGGATCAAAAAGGAAAAACTTGAACCAATTCCGGAAGAAACCGTCTGAGCAACGAGTAATATTCTTCTTATTAAATTACAAGCTTTCATTATTTGCAGGATCATTCCATCAATTTATTAATTCAGTTTAGGGTAAAAAGCGGTTAAGTTGTTGTATTAATACGATTTTCCGTCATTTTTACCTAACTTTGACTCACTGTTTGTTTTACAGAAGATTTTTGAATACACCTTTTACTCGTTTTTCTCTTAATGTCTTGCAACAAAGATATTTTATCCAATGTACTGAATCGGCAAATTTAGCATATTATACTCAACTCAATATCTCGCCATAAACAATACTAAGCATAATGTCTTGAGATTAGGCCAGATTTTATTAGAATGAAAAATCAAAGATCATGAGTATAATTTTTATCGTTCTCTCGAAATAATTTAACAGCAATAATAAATTTTGTGTAGGTATGTAACTTTTCCTCTCGTCTTAGCTCTTTGTTTCATGATGACTCGATCACTATATCTTTGGATTTATCAAGCTACTTGATGATCATAAACCTCCCGCAAACTTCTTGCATCCGGTTAGAAAAAGATCACATTCTAACAACTTATAAGAACTTGGTGGTGTCAGCTCTTGCCTAATGTAAACAATTCAATTCAAAAACTCATACGCTTACATCTAATGTTCAAGTATCAAGTTTCTGAGATTGAGTCTTGACTGTCGTCGAAAGCATTAAACATCACTTGTCATTTGTTTTTGTTAAGTTCGGTTTCATTTACTTAAATATATGTTTATCAAGCAATGGTTTGGCGAACTGAAACAAATGGATGGATGCAATAGTTTCGACTCTTGAGTAATAGTCGAATCTATATACATACGCATACGTTCCTAAAAAGTTTAAGCCGTGAATTGACTATTCATGAGCAAGTCGATTGTTCTTTAAAGTTCCACTTTACTAATATCAAGTAACAAAATATAATTTTGTGGAAAAACTGACTTTCTCAGGAATTGTCGACTCGTGGCTTAAAATTTGTAGGAAAGAAATGGGAATATAGTGGTGAAGTTTCTTCCGCGATTTTCAACCATCATAGCATTTCAAACAAAAGAGACGTACAATTCAATTGAGTTAGTTTTCCAATGAAGCATTCCACTTAAAAGGCAGAGAAGACCATTTTGATCAAACTTTTCCGGTGTCGGAGGAACGGCAAAAGTTTGGTCAAAACTTTACATTGACCGGCATGAACGGTCAAATGTAAACAACCAAAAAACAAATTGTGAAATACATGGGAGACAAGGGGAAAGTGCAGGATTTTTTTTTCGGCAGCTAAAATAAAGCATTCGGAACAAAATTTTGACCACCGGTGATGATCATTCTCTAGCAGGTTAGTTCAATCTCACTTGAATATTTTCACTAATGCAACCACTTGAGAATTTTTCATTTTGGAAAATAATTAATATTATTTTTCTAGACCGTAGAGTAGTTTTTAAGGTATCACCAAGTGCACCCAGCTAATAATTAGTTTACAGCGTATTTTTGTGAAGGCCTGCTGACTAAAATCTTGAATATTAATTCTGAAGTTGTCTAGCGGGATGGCCCAGCTTATAGGCCAGGCTAATTGCTAGTTTAAGATAAGCAGATCACTTTTAGCATTTGATGCAAAATTCTGCTTGAACAAAGATTACAATTATGTACTTATAGAATGGATGGCTGCAGGGAAATACTTCACTCCTGACATCCCTGATCACGTGTACATTAACGCTGTCCATATTCAGCCATCAAGAAACTACGTTTTACTCAGTATGCTTTTGTATTAAATATAATTTGAACTCAAAATTAGAAAATCGGTAATAATACCCTTTCAAGTCCAAATTAATCGTCCTACGACTCAAATTAATAAAAAATAAGATTGACGAAGTTTGAAATATTCGTATTTTATTCCCATAATTATGAATTAAACGGATACAATTATATTAACTGTCCAATCAAGAATCTTTTCTATTACGGCGAGTAAAGTTAATTTGTCTAAATGTGCAAACGACGCCATAAAAACTCTGGGATCTCGCAGAGATTTGTAGACTCGTATCAAGTCTATGTCAACACATTTACTTAAAATAGACAATCGAATATTTTTGAACTCTTCAAGGGCAATAGCAGGTATATATAAATAGCAGTAGTAGTACATTACAAGTACACTTTGAATTGAAAAATTGATAATGAGCATCCAAAAAGGAAAATTCTGCGTTATTATCATGGCACTAAGTAGTAAAACGTGTAGGGTCATGAAGACGGCGATGACGAATGGGTAAATCGAATAACACAATGTATTATTTGCATGAATAGAGAAAATACGAAAATAGTTCAAATTCCTTATCAAATGAAAGTGATTTCTCAGACGTCGGATCGTGCGGGCTTTGGCTTCGGTGCACCTATTTAAAAAATATCCGGTTTTAGCAGTAAAACGAATTTTGCGGGCTAATAAGAAAATGAAAATATTAGAATTTATTATTTACCTCATTTCTCTGGTAAGTTCGAACCCAATTAAATGCTCCGATACGGCGGTAACGGTGAGAAAGAAGAAGGACGACACCATATAGTAGAAGAAGGTTATCTGGAATAATAGAAACAGGTACCCAAAATAGACCGGTTCGCTACGTGTGAGTTCACAGACTGGCACTATTTCGTAGAGGATGTTGAATTTGCACGAATAAATATTTGCAAAGAGTGGAGAAGACGCTATTCCACTCAGCATGATAATGAGAGCGGAGACGATGACAGGGGCAAGAGATTGCTTCACAGGAATATCAGTCCGGCCGTATATTTCTGAAATAATAATAATTTATTTAATTGTATTTAAGCACAAAGAAATTATACATTAATTAATGTATATAATTTTAAACACTGTACTGATAAATGATGCCAAATACAAAGTTGTTCCATTGTTGAGTTGAATAAGTTCATTCTGTTTCAAAGTTAGGTGCAAATCAAATCCAAGGGACAAGAATAAGACAGCAGCCACAACGACACGCCATGAATCCAAGAAACTTGATACGTCTAGTCGGTGAATTCCCGCTACAAGATTTGTTATGTATACGATTTTCAAGACTGACATGACCGTCATGACCAAAATCCAGCGTGATAATTCCCAGGTGGACTTTACAGCGATAACTTTCTTGGCGTCCCGATTCCACCGGAGGTATCATTCCAATATGATAACAGTACTGAACGATCCAAGCATTTGTACGTTCGTAAGATTCAAATTCCATTTTTCCAGAGAATAAAGTGTTATTTCACTGTGTTTTTTGACGACTGCTACAGGCAGTGATATTTTAGTAAATACGACTGAGCAGTTGGTGGCAAGCTAGTGGTGACAGGTTTCAATTAAACTTAATACAAAATTCGTGCGCAATTCATGTACAAATTTGTTGATGTAGAGTCGAATCCTAGACCTGTCTGAAAAAAATTAGAATACTTTAAAGGTAAAACTCAATACATTATTTATTCCAACTCCGGAGAAGCATATTTACTTCTGGTGTATTCGCGCAATATTTAATTTGATGTATCGATTTTAATTACAGAAAGACATTCGTGTAAAACGATTTCCCAGACAAATTGGCTACACCAGTTTCTATGTATGTGTAAATTGCCCTATATCTCCTTTCCAAGAGGTTCATCCAGATTTCTTAAAGAAACAAATACCGTATATTGGTGGTGTAATTTTACTGACCCAGAAATTGGAAACACTTTCTAAAATTCATAGTTTCTAAAATAAGGACTAGATTTTCAAAATAGAAAATTTTATTGAAATATAGAGAGGACTTGTATTTTCTTTAGAAGCCCAATACAACAGCCTTTCCTATTTTTTCACCCCTATGACCTAACTACAAAGTTATTATTGCCTTTTTCGAGATTTTGAGACTGATTTTGTTTGACATTTGTTTTCTATGCTCTGGAGTGAAGAAAATACCAGTCCTAGCACCAGCGTTAGTGTATTGAGTTTCGGATTTTCCACCATCAGGCCACAGGTTCGAGGCCTGATCAGTCTAATTTGTACCTTTAGTAACTAGGTGCTAACAAGGGGTCCTCAAAAATTAGTTTAATTCTCTGCGTCGATTGAGTATAACGCGTCACTAAGGCCTAGAACGAAAAAGGAAAGTGGAGTCTTTTTTACAATGAATTTCTGGTGATAATCATTGCATAAAATGATGTACTGATAAAAGGTATCACCATTTCACTAAATTTTTCAATTTTAGTAAGAGTTTCTTGTAAAGCTAATAGATATATCTCTGCATTATTTCCGCGCTGTTTGTCAGCATTTCGTACTCCATAACAGATAAAGCTGAGCATACTGAGTTAATGGAAACGTTCCTTCAAATCCTTCAGCATCAGTATTCACTATCACATCACATTTCTAAAAATCCAACGAATTGACTATCGATGTTTACGTACGGGCAACACTAGGTACTTCTACCACTAGGACACTAGGTACTCTACACTAGGCAATACTTCGTATTGCTTGAGTATTTGGTTCCAATTATTATCACCTGATGTTTAACTTACTACATCCAAACCTCAAGACCTACTGATCTATGAATTCCTAGACGTGAAGACAGTGACGGATTTCCGTCAAATCGATAGCTTTAGCTTATAATATTAATATAAATTTCTTTATTTTTCCTTGAAGCTGTATTGATTAAATATGTCTGACGCGCAATTGCCTACCTATTTCGTGCTATAGCTATTTCCATGAGCGTGAGACATGCAATTCCTTATGTTTATACGGAACTATATAGGGTCATTAATTTTAATTACTTTTCGTAGGGTAAAGTGCCCTAATTTGCCCCGGTGGCCCAATACTTGTCTAATATCGCTTGTAATGTCCCAAAACGCCCGGTGTCACAATACGCCCCGGTATCTCAATACGCCCCGGTATCTCAATACGCCCCGGTATCTCAATACGCCCCACCGCCATTTGTGGGCGTGATTTCACGACTGACGGAGCGTATTGAGACACCGGGGCATATTAGGTCGCTAACCCTAAGTGTTCTCATATGTTTGCATGTCGCAACGATATTTATGGTCTTTTCGTTTTATGACATGTTTGGCCCTCAAATTGTGAACGAGCTCATGATTTTTCTTACCCTTACGACCCCGCATAAAATTTTGAACACGGACTATAATTCTCGTCCGAAATTTTCATGGGACGTAATGTTGTTAAGAGAAAGTCGGCACGTCAGTTAAATTTAATTGTTCCCCGTACGAGCGCATTCTCTGACCAATTACAAATATAGATGCGCGATTAATTAATTTGGGCATGATTCAGTATTTTGTTCTGTGGAGTCAAATATGTAGTATTACTTGGGGCGAAAGTAAGGGTGAACCATATTCAATATTATTTGTGGTAAAATTCAGTTTAATTGGGGTGCAATAACAATATCTCATACGGGTTGTATTTGACACGTTTCGAACTGAATATTTTTCTTGACCGCATAGATTTTTATTTGTTAGTACATAGGCTCAAGAATATCATAACACCGTGAATCAATAATTTTGAATTAATTTATAATTAATATTAACTTGAACATTGTTTCTTGTTACTAGTTCCCTTCAACCGAAGCAGTTCCATTCAGATTTTGACCAGACTGAAGAATTTTGTCTGGAATTCCACTGTACTTTGGAGTTAAACGACACAATTCAATTGCATTGTCATAAGCCTCTCCCAAGCGTTTCTTCATCACCTCAATTGATCCTTCATTATTTTTCAAAGGTAAAGAAAATAAGATTTTGATATTGAACTCCGTGAAATGACGTCGGTTTGAAATCCCTTGTTTAAGCCAACCTTCGACCACATCAAACTTCTGTCGATTTCGTACCGCCTGCTGAGCGGAAAAGAAATTGTTCATCCCCACATGAAAGTGAGCTTCCACTGAAATAAGAAAAAACATTTCATTTTATGAATATTTTGTGTCCAAAACCATGTACAAATTAATACTGTGGTTTCCGGTCCGAACATTCAAATTACTTGTACGGCGTTAAATGATAGAGAAATCGTTTCAGAGTGACTCAGTATTGACAGTAGACCTCAAATCCGAAATCAGCGCTTTTGGTTGGAATGTGAGTCAAAATAAAGTTAAATGTAAAATTGTCTACTTACATGAAGGGAAGCTAAGTGGTGGGAATAATTTGGTTGCAACGTCGAGAAATGTTCCAGCCATCCATTGGTGCTGGTCGAGTAAAGGGGATAGTGATGTACATAGAGGCTTGTCTGGACGGATGCTCTCGTGCATCATTTCAGTGGACACACGAACAGTTAATTGAGTAACATTGAGGAGAATGTAGTGCTGTGGGCCCTGTAGGCTCAAAATGTACTGATATTTCCCAAGAAACATTGCCGCTGGAATAATTAGAGCTTCATTGATGGCGACTCGGTTCCCAGACAAGGGGGCAGAAAATTTAGCTGTGATGACATCTGCTTCCTTTTGAGCTTGATTTACAACCTTATCTACGTCAGACGCAGGGAAAATACCTTCGCATCTCGGTTCGCTACACTTCCATTTTGATTCGTCATCCAAAGAGTTCAATGGTAATAAAAGACCAGAATTGCATTTCGTACATCCGATGGCTGACACATTTGTTCCAAGTTCTGTGGGGTCAGAACAACGAGCACACTTGCAGACGAGCACTTTATCTCCAAGTGTCATTAGAGTCTCACGCCTTCGTTTCGTTCCATCATAACTTGGATTTCCACTAAATGGAATGCTCAAGCGTTCTCCTCTTCGAATGAGTTTTGTGGCTAAGAAGGCAATTCCATTTGGATCTTTCATCTTCTTCGAAATAGGAATTTGACAATGGTAACAATTTCCCATACAACTTATATCCATCCGGGTCGCTTTGTCATAAATCACCAGTTCATCTCTGTAATGAAATGTAAGACTGTCATTCCTTAAATTCTACCGTCTGCATGTGTATGGCGTTTCTTTATTACTGGTGCACTATAGTTGAGTGGTCGTATGACCGAATTTCAATTTCCTTAAACTATTGAACTGTATATGTACGATTGCAATAAATATCGCGATTTTGGCGAAAAACTTACGCGTCTTCTCTTGGAAAGTATGGAGGGCGGTGATGGAAATCTTCAACTGCACTAAGCGCGGACACCGCTTCCATCGGTAATTTCAACTGACAAGCATTTTCAATTTTTGCGATGATACAAGGGCCCGATTCGAATTTGTCACTGACGTCCAATTCACACATGCGGTTCATCATTCTGTTCAGAGCAGAGTCTGGTACACAAAGGTTCAGAAGACTTTTCCACTTGATTGGATCATCTTTCATGAGGGCCATTAAACGAATGTATCGAATTGGTACATAGGCTCCACCAAAGACCCTATCCGCAAGGATACTTTCGGGGTTGTCGTCTCTCATACGACACAAGGCTTCACATTCTTTGCGATGACGCTCAATCTGAAAGTCAGAATTGGATACGTCTATTAAAGAGATGGCTGCTGACAGACAAATAGAAATAGATTACAGTGAAGGATACCGCATACCCCTTATGGAAATCCTTGGATATTTTTATGTTGTAGTGCTTTTGTTTTTGAACAACTTTTGTGAAGGTCGTACCCACAAAATTATATCCATTTGGCCGCTAGAAATACACCGTTGGGCATTGCGATGGTGTAGGCGTAGAGTGAAAGTTAAAGTGAAAGTCACTGTGCCATGCCCAACAGTATATTTCTACGGGTAAACGGTCAGACTTTTGGTGGAAGGTCCTTCACAATGGTTGTTGCGGATGGCAAGGACTACAAGATATTAAAAATCCAACGATTTCCAACGGCGTACATTTTTCCATAAGGTGTATGCGGTGTTCTTTATACGAGATGGCGCATTGAAGTTAACGATTGTAAGGTTAGGATTTCATAACTTACCCCAGGACAATCATGTCC
This sequence comes from Protaphorura quadriocellata, assembly GCA_034698945.1. NCBI lineage: Eukaryota > Metazoa > Arthropoda > Collembola > Poduromorpha > Onychiuridae > Protaphorura > Protaphorura quadriocellata. Next base: position 2,873 of record JAQGCA010002828.1, on the reverse strand, counting down.
ACAGAGTGGCCACCAACAGTCTCCGCACTTTCTCTGGTCAGTTTTTAAATCAAAGTCTTTGAGAATCTTGTGACAACCAAGACAAATCTGTCGTCCAGGGACTGTAGCTAATTGTCCAGGTCCAGTCATTAGTGGATAATCAGTAAAAACTCTTTCGCCTTCTTTAATGTCACGTGTGGCAACCCAGAAACTGCCTGGTTCATATCTCATATCTGAATCCTTCACCGACTTTTTCCATTGCCGGGAAACAAATGAGTTTGTGTTCTTCCCATCCATCCTTTTGGCAAGTGACCGAGCAGTACGATTCCTTTTGACAGTTCCCACAAGACTGAGAACTTTCCTTTCCACAAATTCCACATGGGTTAAGTTTGACCTCTGAGGCGCTTTTCGATCCAGCTCCCGACATTTCCAATTTGAACGTGGCCTACTTTCCAACGAATGTCTATTTCTTGTGTCCTGCCTTGACCTAAAGAATCTTGAATTCTTTGTCACAAAACTGATGATTCACCAAAAGGCTGACATTTTTAAAAGAAATGTAGGTTTTGGTTTAAATGTGAAACTCGTATTCCGCTATTTCAATCGACGACTGACATTATTTGGAGAAAGGCTCTTTTAAGTAACAAAACCACCGTTTCTATGACAAACAATTGACTTTCTTCCATGGATTTCATTTTTATTGATTTTTTTCGTTTCCTAACTTTCCTGAGTTAAAATTCGTCGGGCGGTATGGCAGGTGTGTGTGTCAGTTTAGATTTTTCTGATCAAGTCCAAGAATTAAGGGTTTACGGCCCGGATTTTGGGGCTTTCACGGTATTTTGACCAAATTCCATGAACAACTCAAAACACAACTGCCAAACTGTGAGAGTGACCTCAAAGAATAGACTGGAACATTTTCATTGACAAAATCTACGTTCGATTAAGCAATGTGCACTCTGCGCGTCTACCCTAAATGATCGAATAGATCTCTGGTGCTGTGCTTGAATGTGTTGGGAATTGAATAATTGTTTTGATTTTTTATGGAGTAATCGGAAGACATATTAGAAAATAATGTTTAAAATAATAATTGAATAATGATTTTTGCCTGACTGTAAAAGCGAAAACGATACTAATGTCACTTGTTGAATTCTACATTACTAACGGTAATTGTCATATCTCTTTTATTTTTATTTCCGTCTAGTTATAAGAAGTGTCCCGTAAATAGGGCCGGTCCGCAATTACAGCCCGGGTGGAAATGGAGTGCGGGGTTCGAATAAAACCCGAGTCTTCAAGTCGATTCTAGGAATAGAGCCCCGCGGTTCAAATCGGTCATTTGCGGTGATTGCCTAGTTAAAGAACTCACATCCCATATGCAGAGAGGCATGGAGTCCTAAACCACTAGGCTACAAAACCAACCGTGTCGATTTCACTCACATTTTATTTTAACGTACAGGGCGTTCCAGAAAAGTCGCACAATTGTTTATTGCATTCTTGGCATGGTTACGAAGATTCATATTACAGAGCTTCAATTTATTGAGAACTCATTTAATCAATATAAAACAAGCACAATGTAGTCCAATATTAACTATTTCGGATGGACTTTGGAGAAACCCAGGTTATAAATAATTATTATTGGAATAAATCGTGTTCATTTTAAGCTGTTGAAGAAAATGCTTCACTTTCTTTTGCTTAACTGTAACATATATTTGTATAATCATGCTGAAATACCAACAAACAATTGTGGTATTTTCGGGAACACCCTGTATATGCATCAAATATTGCACTGAGTTTGACCAAGATGTAAGTGGAGACATGAATGTTTGCCGCTGCTTTCTTTTCCATTTAAAACTCAATTTAGATATTAGAAGATGAGTCAGAAGTATTTCCCCCTATTTGACATGTTACCGCGACTGAACGACTTGACAGATTTTATTTGAATACAATATGAAGCTCCTGAACCAGATTGATGATCAAAGTTTAGAACTCATCACATTCTCATAGGAGGGACTCACCAATATCGTTGAAGTGGTCAACCTCTTTTTTTAATACTAGATCAGGTTGGTCAAATTGCTCGAATTTCAAGTTCGTCACAACGATCGTTGTTCTTCTATCTGGTTCTGAGCCGAATTCCAATACAAGCCGTTCAGTCGTGTGGTAATATGTCAAATAGGGGGAAATACTTCTGACTCACCCTGTATATGAGTCGATGTGTACGGCTACTGTGTTGCTAATTACTCGTCATTCCAGAATTGGAGATATTACTGGGTCAAACATTGCATTTTCTCGTAATATTTTACACCTGAGTGTATAGGGAAGAATCAGACGTCGCGGTAGCACCGCCACCTCCCGTGCTAATTACATGTACATACAAATGTTGGTACAGAAGTTTTCTCTCAACAGGTAAGAGCATTAGAAATGACCTTTTTGTTTTGTTAAGTACCCAAAGTTAAATATTTTTGAAAAATCCGAACGTGAGAATAAGCACAGAATCGCACGACCGTTTCACTGGTGCCAGCCAAATTATTCTACGATATTCGTGTGTCGAGAAAAGCAGGAGTGAACACAAAATTTGATTTTGTACAAAATTAGATAAAGCAAAATGTGCGGGCCTCCCATCCAGGCTTAACTTCATTTTAAACTGATTCTCCCCTATTGCAAATCAGCATGAAGATTGGGGAAGCTTGACCCCTGTCCTGGTATCTATGACTTTCCACTTAGGACCAGAATCAAAATTGAAACCACTCACCGTTTCTAACACCTCACAGCTTTTTTAAGCGGAAAGAATGTAGCTTCACGCGTTCCAGTCTTTCACTTACAACCGAAGTGTTTTAAGAATTCCGAAATTTCTCGGCTTCGTGAATGAGTACTTGATGGAAAGTACAAAACGTTATAGGTCT
>JAQGCA010002827.1:0-13014 GCA_034698945.1 Protaphorura quadriocellata | reverse complement strand
TTTCAATAATTGCACTACGCAACAGCCAAAGTGGGAAGTACAAATTGGTTGAGATTAATGAACCCCATCACAAGCACACCTGGAAATATTCCAGACCAAACTACACCATGGCTTTCCTCTGAGGAACGAAGACCTTCCCAGACAACCTATAACGCTTAATTTATTAGAACATAATTTATATAATTAATGGCTCGGTTACTTAGTAAAGGTAGGATTTATCTTCGGAGAGAAAATCACGATATTGGATTAAAACACTATCACGAACGGACGAATCTTACGTCTCGGAGTTGTTGCTTCAAATTCTTGTGACCCTGACATTGTCTTTTTTCGAGTTTAGCTTAATTCTATACTTCATAAAAAATGACTGTTTAATAACACTTGTCATTAAACAATAACCTCACTTCTGCACTTCAAACGCTTTGTCTCGTGGGACGTTTTTTCGGCTTGTTTTAGTACCACTCCAATTCGGATATGTAGTTACACATACGTTTTTGCTATTACTGATAAGTTTCTTTTTGCAATCTGAAAATTCTATGAAAGGTTGAACTTACATCTTCCATCTGGTGAATCCTAATTTGATCTGACTCTATGTGAAAACTCGCCAGAGTATCATCATTGTCATTTTCACTTTGTTTGATTGACATCTCCCATGTCACTCCTTGCAAACAACCAAAGTTGCTACAAATGACAGCAACTCCAAAAACAACAGACCACCTACCCACACCACTTCTACCGAACAAGAGTTTGTGCATAAAATCCATCGTGAATTTCACATTAAAAAATCTCGTACGAAATGAGTAATTATATTATATTATTTGTAATATATTTTATCAGTTCAATATATTTATTTCACATTCTAATTTCATCCATGAATTAATCTAAGCAGAGCAGAATGCATATGGAACTAAAGTTTGACTTCTGTCGTAACCGTAGGGGGAAGAATAAAATCCATGGTCAAGAATACTGGATAGTTCAGTCGACGAGTCAAATGTCTCGTTTCTCAATAATTGCGTCGTATAAACTGCACTGCACGCAATTTTGGCAGAACTCAAATGCACTAGTTTCATTTCCTTGACGTGATGTGTTGAATTTTGGTCTCCCTATCCTTGAAATTATAACTTGATCAATCCTAGCAAAACGTCTGTATCGTAAATCTGGGAATAGTTTGAAATTTATTTACAGTTTGAAATAATATTATTCACACTCCATAATACACCACGGTATAGTCTAAATTAAACACTGTGCTGATGGTCCAGCCAGTACTTGTTAAACCACTGGAGTGGTGGTGAATCATGATTACATTCTTTAAGTGTTAGACATATGACATCATGACGTGTTATGTTATGTTGATAAACTTAATCAAAATATGTACGTATGCCCAGGCGCCAAGATAATTCTATGCACTTGGCAATTGCCAGCACCAAAAGTAAACGTATTTTGCGAATTTAGTGCGAATAAATTGACCTCTGCAATCGGAATAATTAATTATGTACTAATAAGACAGTTCTTCATTCAACCCAAAGATAGAAATGTCAATAAACTAATAATTTTTAACGTTTTAATTATGACTGGATTGGGCTAGTTTAGACACTTCTTTATTTCATTAACTCCATAGCTCGCACAACTTAAACATACGGACTATAACTATCCACTACTAGTCAATTACCAAATTATAAATAGGAGAATTTGTATGTATGTTCAATCCTCAAAACTTCTGAGAATAATTCCTACTGTCCGTTTACCAGGCTAATTTACAGGACATTTGCCGGGGTCAATAGGTGATGATGTGATGAAATGTGATGATGAAATGTAGCCTGTGAACCAAGTTTCAACTTTCTACTTTTACCCGACTGGTATTCCTCAGGTCAATAGAAATGATTTGGATGGTGGCTTGCTCATAATTCAAAGTTTACAGAAAGTCCATACAAAAATAATTACTCCCTAAATAATTCTTTTCGGATATCTAGGAAATGTCAACCGACAATGAACTAATCGTAAGATTTGCAAGTATGGTAGGTGAAATAATTTCAATCAATCCCATAATTTACCTACATACTGAAATAGTGTCTGAGAGTTTGCACATTTAAGACTAGAAATTGAAACATTTTAAACGCGTTGATACACACATCTTTTCGGTTTTAAGCAATGGTAGAGGTGTAAAGTATAAATGACTAACTCTCCAAACTAAGCTAATTTCACAATGCCGAGTAGTTCCAAAAAGCTTAAAACAAAAAAGTTCAAAATGAAAAATCATCCCTTCACGTCATTAACTCGATTTTTTAAAATCAATTCTAGACAAATTATATTACTCAGTTTAATTGAAATATTTTCGATAATTAACGTCGAAATTCTAAGGCCACGACCACGACGAGACTCTGGACTCTAGATCTCTGTGACCACACATCGTTACTTTGAGTTCGCTTATCCTTATTATTCCAAGACTTCAGGAAGTGATCAAATATTTCATAGTTGCAGGCCAAAATATGTACATATACTTCCAAGAGAATTTGGCTAGCCGTTGCATGTATTGGATTTCAAACCGAGAATTATTTTCGTAACGTGTTTTTATTTTCTAGTCTATTATCGGATCAGAGATAGAAAAAATATTATACTGCGTACGTTGTGTCTAGCCGACTGACTGTCAATCAAATACCTCAAATATGCGCCTACGCTAATGGTGTTACTATTCAAGCAATTCTTGTAACTAAAGAACTAAACTGCCTTTTGTCGTCGTGTTTTTTTATTACCTTACTAACTCGATATCGTAGTGTTAGAAATTGCCTACCCCGCTTAAGAGGCATTTTTACTTTTATAAACAAGGTCAGTCTAGGAAATGCAACCAGATCTCCGATTTCTTAATAATCGACTCTGGTATGTGTTACTTAGTTAACATCTTCGACTTGACATCACCGTTTTTTGGATATCAGTAGTCTGAACTTCAGCCGATTATTCCGAAAATTCGCATATCCTTGATTATTCAAAAGTTAAGTTATCAGATTCCAAACAGAGATACCGTAAAACCTGTGCCAGGCGACAGAGTTCGGGCATGAAATATTGAGTAGTGTCATATCACGATACAAGTTGCTTAACATTGTCCTGCATAAGATTGGCAGGCCGTCTCCGAAAGGTGGTCGAGAGAACGGGTTCGCTCCCTATATGATATGTGATAGTCAATATTGATTGGACTGAATATTCAATAGTCTGCCTGACTTAAACAATGGCGATATTCAGGAATATGTTCAATACTTTTATTGTCGAACATTTTGAATCACAAATTCGGCAGTCCGTAATGACCAATAAAATTAGCAGCGGAATTCGCCATATATGACAAATCATGAATTTTACATAATCCAAATAAATATACAATTTTACATACTACTAAATAAAATACATAATATGTTAATATGTACAGTATATTCAAATAGTTATCCATCTCAACTCACATTTTTCTGGTCTTTCTGATATTCCGTTACATCCTTACTCCAAGCTGTGGTGGCAAACACAAACACACTAGACTTATAATTCAGAATAATCAATTGCATTATTACTTATTCGGTTAAAGAAAGCAAAATAGGTTATTTAAAACTCGTAGGAAGTATTGCTAAAAGTGAGCATTATAAAAAATATTTTAAAAGTTTGTTCAAATCTACGGTAAGACAAGGTAATAGACGAGCACACGAAATTAGAAAATTTCGGCAAAGTGCACCCACACTTTTTGAGCAAGTTAAAGTGAGGTTTTGATCGGTCGGGTAAATTACATATGGTATTCTGGTATTTAGAGAAGTATTTCTACTGCTTCCACTACTAGAGGCATCCCTATATCAAATGGAAAGCCAATTTATTCAATTCAGGACAATAAAATCGACGGTGTTTAAAGCTACCTTGGCTGAGACTCTCAACTAATGAGTATGTATTACTAATACAAACACGAGTCTTAAAATTCACAATAATCGGAATAATAGTGTTTATAACTAATTATTCAACCGAAGAATAATTATAGTGACCTAAAGTTCTTATTATGACAGAATTTATATAGATGTCGAATAAAGACGCATTTCGATACTCCCACTCATTATATTATTTCGTAATTACTGTCGCAAAATAAAATCAATCTGTGAACTAATAACTAAACCACCAGTAATATTTACATTTTCATTAAATTCAACAATGGAAAATTGAAATATTTCTTTATAAAGAAAATAGGGGCGAGATTAAAAGGTTATAAGCCAACCCGTACAAATTTACAAATGCAAGATAAACAGCAGTAAAAATACAGGTTTCCTCTGTTATTGAACGTAAAGTTCATGTGCAGTACGATTTACAAAAACAGTTCATAGGTTTTGTGAATACTGCATTAAATTCTCAAAAAAAAACAGTGAAGTCTAAATTCTTGCGTTGGGGTCGGGTAGATATAATGCTTATGAAGTATCACCACGATATCAACTCTTTAGGTCACTGATCATATTAAACGTTATGTGTTTGAAAGCGGTTATGAAATTCTGCAAGGGCTCTCTCAAATATCTCGTGTATATAGTTCTTCAACCACTCCCTAATATCTTCGATAGAACTCCAAAAGTATTCATGTAGTCGTGAAAGTCCAGATCGTTCCGCGGCTGAATAGAACGGATATTGCCCGAGACGTCGATATTCTACGGGACCTCGATGAGATTCGCGGATTCGGCGACGACAAAGCGGGCAACTTGGGGCCGTGGTGGTTTGAAGCCATTGGTCGAGACAGAATTTGTGAAATTCTAAATTGCAACCAAATTAAATATAATCAATGGGCTCCCGAGATGTCAATGTCTTCCAGAGTCGTATTGACCTGCATATGTTCTAGGCAATGTCTACAAGTCTTAGTTAAATTGCCCACAACATGAATTAGAATCTTTATATGGTATAAAATATATTTTTTACCAAAATGGCCACAACGGCGAATCTTCACGAGTAATTGACCCGGATAAAAATCGTCCATACAAATGGAACAGTGTGATGGAAGACCATCAGTTGAATCCGACCAGGTAATATCTCGTAGTCCTAAGAAATGTCGTACTCGCACTGCTGGATTATGCCCCACGCATGACAGCAGGTACAGCAGAGGTAACAGGAACCAGCCAATAATATACCAAATTGAATGATATCCGATCCAAAATAAGATAATTAACAGAATTGAACATCCAAAGATTGTGTATGCAAATCCGTTCAGAAGTCGCATACATTGTTCCATTGTCATTAAGAATTTGTACGTTAGGCTCTCGTAGGCACAAGACCAGTTCCAGTTCCAGTTGGAACGGAAAGAATTCCCTGATACAACTGGGCGGAGCTTGACTTTATGTCTGAAATGTTTAGAAAATATAGAATTACGAAATTTATACAGTGAAATCGGTCTCCGGGCCCACCTAGCTGAGACGACCAGAAGATCTCGCCGGATATCACACACCACGCCATGTTAACAAGATTAAAGTCATGTCGCTAGAATCGGATCGCCTTTCGACCCGACGGGTTTCAATACATTTTTTACAATTTCATGTAATAACTTTTTCGCGAAAATGTCATTATTTTGCAACATACATACCTACACATATATTTGCATATTTTTGTTATTTGCTTCGTTTTCAGTGTAAATTGTGATACGATAGAGAAATTGCAGAATACAGTAAAATACATTAAATTCTAATTCAAGATTAACTGGACAAAATTTTACTTTCACTTTGTTCCAGTGCATTGGTATTACCAGTTTTGACCCTAACTTCGCATCTCCAAATTCCGGTTTTTAATTTTGGGTACAATCATCAGAGTGTCTCCAAAGAAAATCATAATTCTAAGAATCATGTGGGGTCACGACTTAAACTACTATAACTTCGATGCAATGAAACAAGCCGTGAAAACTGTGTGCTCTTCGTTATTAATTCGTGTAATTATTCCAGGTAGGTGAAAAAGAAGTACTTCACGAATTTTGACGAAAACCCGCTCACTATATGCCAATGCATTAATTGGGTGTCCGGTCTAGGTCCTGGTAAGCATGTGATGACTCACCCTTGTCACACAATTTTCTCTTCAAAAAAAGAATCATGGGACGATATGAATTTTTGAAATGTTCGTAATTGAGGACCACGCAGGTACAAGAGAAAGATTTTGGTAGTGCACTGGACCGCGGATAACGCAGCCGGAGAGGAAAAATAATATTTGCTAAGAAATATTAAAATATACTTCAGCTGGTACTTCTTTTATCAAGTTCACACATTGTGTTTATTTGTATAAATTTTTTGAGATATCAACTGACTCGGGTTTTAATCGTAATAACTGACTTTATTCACCAGATATCCTGAGCTGAGCAATGTAGATGAGAAAAGACATTAAAAACTTACAACAAACTCTTACCTGATAGTTTGGTTCGAATCGTGAATTGCAAAGTTTTTAATATCAATCCCTACGTCTTCATCAGTAATGAAAATATTGAAATCAGGCGACAGCATATTTCTTAATTCGACTTCCCGTTCATTTGGCATGCATCCGTTTCGAATTAAAATAATCCCGATGAATCCAGCCTCTTTCGCAATCAGTATTTTGGAGCACAACTCACATCCTTCATATTCCGTAACAAGAATTATGTCAGAATTTTTATTCACTTTCGGTAGAGGAGGACCTCTCAAGCAGGATCTAGTTGAATCCGAATATGTTAGGAAGACCTGAAATATTTTTCGAAATATTTGATAATTCATTCACGCACTCGTTTATCCTTCGATCGTCACACAAATGTATAACGAGGAATTAGAAAATAAAAAGAACTGCCAACTTGATGTGATTTAATGACTAAACATAAACGTGTTTTATAGCGTGAACTGAGTTTTACGTGATATGTAATTTGCAGTTCGGCCAATAATAATAGTCCATAACCTTTTGACCGCCCACACCAGAACTTACGGTTGACTGTACTAAAAGAGATAATTTTACAGACGATCCTAGTAAACATGTACATTACATAATGTGCTCACAACTGCAGCGTGAATGCTAACCATATTTTACGGATCATTTATGATGTGTGATAAAAGTTCTAATTTATTAAAATTTGGTTGAAAGTAGAATGTTTTGAATCTTGAAGGCCGAAAATAATTGTTCATATTATTGACATTACTTCTTCTTTGTCAATCTTAACATGATCGCCTTCCAAATTGAAGAGATTCCAGCCAACGCCATTTTGATAACCATTTTGATAAGTAGATAGTTCCCAATTTGCACTTTCTAAATAACTTAATTGATTGAACAGAATGACGAAAGCCGTTACAAACGAGACACTTGTAAAATACATTTCTGTGCGATTATTCAGAGAATCTCTGACGCTGGAAATGATTCTGATGCAAGGATGCTCGCAAATTAAATCGAATACACTGCTTACTGTCTAAAATGGACGAAAATGACTTTGAACGTTTTAGTCAAAATCTAAAGAATTTCATTTCTCAAAGAATTTGATACGTGTTTATTTTAAGCAAAAACAAACATCACAAAATCTGTCGCACTCCTTCGAATAAATATTCGGAGGAATGCGACAGATTTTGTTATGCCCACTTTCCGGCGTTCGTAATTTAAAATAGTGCACCAAAAAATCCAAATCACTGAAAATCAAATAGAGTTCTTAATTTTAATCTGAATATTAGGGTAATATGAAAGTGAAAACTATTGTGTATGGTCTGTGGTGAAAACATTTAACAAACACTACACTACAAGATTACGACAATCCACTCGAAATCAACTAGACTCCAATGCAATCGTTTTGTTTGAATATAATATGAGTCATCAAGATTATGATAACATTGCCATTTCTTAATAATACTGTACAACTGTACTTAAGAATACTGGAGGAGTCATGTGACATGTCGCGTAACGGTTTATATTGCAAGAATATATAGTTAGAAACAGCTCTTAAACTGACTCGAACTAAAAGAAAACAGAAATAAGATCTCCCCTCTCCATAAGTCTCGACTTTGATTCCTCGATTTCTTAATAAACGTCTCTTTGAAACCCGAAGAGCCAGGAAATCAAGGTCTACGATAAAGACTATCAGCCACCAGTCAAAAGTTCGCAAGGGTATTATCTTTTCTCGTAATCAATTAAATCAAACTACATGCAAGAAGTTATATACAAACATACAACTACAATAAATAAAGGAAATAACTGAGATTCGTCGGACGGATAGTTTTTCGTGAATATTACGTAGGCGAACACCCCATCGATTACAACTACACTAGTTGAAAAAACTCCTCTTGCGAAACATTTTCAAGCAGTGACTCAAATCGTGCGTGCCCGGAGGATCGAACCCTCATCATGTAGTCAAGTAGAGATGTGGGAAGGATCCTATACAACTAGATTAATGTCGGATAGCCGCACCGCTTTTGACTCCTGACTTCCACACTCTTATTATAATCATAATTTTCTTCGGCAATTTTAGGGTCGAAACCGGTCCTAAACTCTTCCTAGCCCTCCATTATACTAATAAAATAATCCTGCATTTTTCGAAGCACTTAATTAAATTAGCCTTTGACATAACATTGTATCTGAATAATTCGACTCTAGTACTGACAATTACTATCAAATTATCGGATCAGATATATACTATCAAATTATCGGATCAGATTATGTACGACATTACATACAATATTCATCCAAGTCGGAATCTGATTGAAGTTGTGACCGAAACTGATCTGAAAATCATGTAGTTGTCCTTAGCTGACAAATAACAAGTCTATTTCATATCCGACGATTTATAATACAACAGAAACACAGATCTCAATTTTAGATTGAGATAGAAGTATATTTACGACGTGTTTCAATGAAGGAAGGAACCTCTGCCAGAGCGACTGCGGCAAAATGTCTGTCCGAGGGATCGAACCCTCGCCGTAGGAAGAAACAGCGGACTGAAAGATGTTTTAAGAAACAGGGAAGAAAGCCTAGCAATCTTGAGAGAATCGTATCTTCCCAGCTCTTCGTAAACTCACTCTCGATAATTCGGGAATTAAAAATAATTTTACTAATTATATGACATTACACAACCCATTTAATTAAGACTCAAATTATGTTAATCCGTCTCAGAGGTCAAACTGGATATGTCATGTTTTCTGGTTCGACAAATTATCTTAATATATTTTCTCTTCAGGCATTCCTGTAAAAGGTAAAACTTGATGTAATGTGTAGGTCGCTGATATGCAGTTGATATTTTTTCAAAGTTTATACTAAAAATCAGAATTCTCCTGTCCCTCAGTTTAAACAGAGTTGAAGTCGTTATAACGCAAGTAGTAAAACAATTACGTGTAATATTTAATATACTATTTTTGATATTATGATCTTGTCATAAAATTTAATAATTCTTTCTACAGTCGAGACAATACAATGACTCCAGTAACGTGATGTATTTTATTTAGTCAGCAATTCGTGGTCATAAATACTTGTATGATATTAAAATGTTTTAAAAATAGGTACCTCTCGGACATAAAATTTTTAATTGATTAAAATTTTAATAGAGAAAATTGAGATTATTTTTTATCAGAAATGGACTTCGTTTAATTCCAGACCTCTGCATTTTCATAAGAAAACACTTCTGTCGCTTCAAATTCTTGTTTAAGGCTGGAAGGAGGCTCAAGTAGAATTAAGTTGGGGTCAACCTCAACCTCAGTGTCAACGGCTTCCACAAGAACTGAATTGCCGCCGCCAGCCCCTTCAGATTGTTGATCAACATTTTCGGAAGATATCAAACTTTCCGGATCGGGGAAATTTATTTCCACGTCTCGTTGTCTTTTCCGACCGGACGGAAATAAAAGTGCGTCAACACAAATCAGTGCGTGTTTTGTTCCCTGTTTCCGACTGATAGGGTCATCACAAAGTGGACATCTTGACCTATGTGAATCCGCAAAATGGCGATGTAGGATATGTGGATTTTCAAACAGCTGCATACAAAAATTACATCGTTCCCAGTTATGATTTCTTATGCAATCTGTCGCTTCAGAGGTACTAGGATATTTCATGCTGCACATCTGACAAGTAATTGCAGTCTCTCGGAATAAGTCCAAATTTGCACGTAGAATGTCGCCACTACAGTCTCGATGAGTTAAATTCGTGTCGGAATTAATTGTCTCGATTCTGGTAGGCCGTGGATTTATTGGAACGTAAGGCTTTGGTATCCATTCAGAATCAGATTGGGACGGGTTCGTTGGGGAACACTTTCTGGTAGCTACATTTTTATTTCTTCCGGATTTATCACATTTACTAGCTGAAACCGGTTGTCTCATAGATCTCCGTAATAGTATAGAAGCTGGAAATCTACGTGCCCTAGGAGATAACCTGTGTCGGTTAACTTCTTCATTGTTCTGAAGATTAGTAATGTTATGACTATCAGAGGCACTTTCGAGTGATTTTCGTTTCCGATTGTTTGACATCGATTTTGATGATGAAGTAATTTCATCTGATGACTCATCTGTTGATGACGATGAGGATAATTCCACGACAGCGTCCATAAATCGATTTAAGTGACTCATTGTCGATCCGGCTACAGTTGTTGTAATGGATGCAATTTCAGAATTAATTTTCATATTGTTAGAGGCATTTTCCCTTGCCAGTCTGTCTTGAGATTCCAGAAGAGATTCATACTCGTTTAACTGAAAGAGCGGCTGAAGATATTCTATGCTAGCTTCATCTTCATCTTTGATATTGGATGGTCCACCCCAATCTGATTGGGAATTTGGTATAATCACATCACTGTTTAGCTGGAAACTGGTATTTTCAATCTCCACCCCTTCGTTCATGCCATCCATATTTTCTTCATGTCTCAGAGGAATTTCATTAGAAACTGTCGTATCTTCATCCACAGATGTGGGCGAATAATATGAGAAATTAGTGTGATCAATGTTAAGGATGTTCAGAAAATCGAGGATTAACGCAGCTTCTGGTGCACTATCTATTGTTGTTTCTCCCGAGTAAATTAGTTTCACCACTTTCTGGATGGATGTGGCGGTAAAATCAGGTAGTATAATTTTCTTGACTTCCGTGGAGTTTTCTCCCTGTTAAAAGAGTAAGATTGATTTCCTTATGATAATAATGAACTTTGACACAAATGTTTAAAATAATAAGACTTAATACTGTAGTGAATTAAATTAAAATCATAAATATATTTGATAGATTTCCTAACCTCCGGACCAATAAGTGCATCAACGAAGGGCGAAAAATATTTCAGAACTAAGCCATGCACAGGAACAAAACCATCTTGGCCAATAAGATGCACGTCCGCGTACTCATTTTGCAAATTAAGAATTTCAACCGAAACGTGGAATTCACTTTTCAGTGATACCATTTGCTCCTCGTCTATAAAATATGAAATAATATCCTTACATAAAATAAAAACCAAGGCTGACTAAAAAATGTATCGTAATTTTAAAAATCTCATGAAAAATGCATGATATAAATGATACTGACCGCATTCTTCAAGCGGGTCGGCCGTAACTAATTCGACGGTGCCCAGTGGCTCGTAATTCCTACTTTCACCGACTGAAGGGGAGAAAGTATCAACCGAGCTATAATTGAACGGTGTGTCTATTAATTCTTCTAGAGATGATCTGGCATTAGAATTGCTGGAAATTGCTGAACCGGTAGAATTAGAGATTTGAGGCGACGATGGCAGAAATGATGTTTCCACTCGTTCATAGTGATAAGGATTCACACATACATCTTTCTCTTTGCTGCTGCTATATCCGAATTTACAACATCCAAGAGAATAGAGTTCCCGTATAGATGTTAAGTCTGGCCAACGCCAAAGGCGGCAATAAACCACGTGTGGAAATACTTTCTGATTTGACACCCGAAGTCGACCGTCGGCTGGTCTAAAAATAAAATCATACACATTAAGATGAATATAATATCTTAAGCTCAGCCTTTAGAGTAGATCTTATAATTGAATCCAATCTAAATCGGATTTGGACAAATATTTTGGATCCTACTGTGTGATCCCAGACTCGATGTCAAATGCTGGGTCCTATCCAATTTCTTATTATGAAATCTGATATGTTGTTGAATTCCACAAGTTTAAGTGAAATTCCCAAAACAAAGAACTGTACTTTGAGTATTACAAGACTTCTCATCGGTTGGGCATGCATGAAAACTTTAATTTCGCAAAACAAAACACGATTTTAAAAATTGTGTTAAATGGATGTTGCGATGAAGCCCTCACCTGGGAATCGTAACGCAATTAGTTAAGGCACTTCCAGTACAAATGGCCTTTTCGAGTTCGTCCAAATCGCCGATTTTCCACAATTTCTTCACCAGAACCTCAATGGATAATTTACTAAATTCTCTACATAAATCTCCTCCCTTTGCTAAACCGAGCAGTCTTTTAACAGTTACATCATCAATGCACGCTGCCCGCTTCACATTGTTCTTGTTAATTCCTGTTGACTGAATTACGCTAACAGCAGAAACTGTTGAGGGTAGTGGTTTCGGTTTCGGTCTACGCGGATTTCTAGAATGGGAATTAAATAAAGACGCAAACAATGACTTTTGTTTTTCCATGTCCAGTGGTGACTGGCTGGCTTGTAGGATTGATGACAATGTAAGGGGTTCATCTTCATCTCGTGAATCCATAACAGCTTAGCAGTAATTACCTGAAACCAAGAAGCCATAATTCAAAAAAAAATTAAAGAACAACTATGATTTTAATTATAGAGAGCTTAAAACAGCTCATTAATTGATATTATCGGTAAGGAGTCGCCATCAAGAAATATTCTTCCTTTCAGAGAATTTGTCAATTTGGAACATTTGGACTAATGAGGTTTTAGCACTGTCGAGAAAAAATAACCAATACCGTTTCCAGACTCCAACAAATCACTTCCAACCTATTCCAGCCACCTGTTTTTAATTTTTTTAAGAAATGCAATAAAATAATTTTTTTGAAATTGATTAAATTACGTTACGTGTGGAAGAATTGCGTTTCTTAAGAGTCAGCCCAAATCCCACAGATCCAATCCAGAGAACAAAATA
>JAQGCA010002826.1:0-13014 GCA_034698945.1 Protaphorura quadriocellata | reverse complement strand
ACATTCCACAGAGTATAATCGCGTACTCAATTGATCGAGCAAATTACGTATTTGAATGAAAATATAGTACGACTTTCAATCTGGAACCGATACCTGACCTAATCTATCATCCTGAATTTCTAAATGCCGGAAGCAATAATAAAATAGTAACGTTTAGAATAATAAAAGGACCACCTTCCCACTGTGCTGTCAGTGACCTGAGAGTTTTTGTCAAAAGTTATTTCATCAAAAAGGTCTGAAGAAACTCATTCATTTGATTGCCCTTTCTAAGGGACCCCTTTGAATTGAAAGGGAGTTCGGATATGGGTCTTGCTTGAACGAACTTCGACATTCAATTTCTAATAAGGCTTAGAAAGGATGAGAAGCACAAACATTCTCTGTAACCTTTGGTTCATTCTTTATCATATTGCATGCAATGCATTTTAATATTTTGAATGAGGAAGTTGAATGGACAATTTCTGAAAGTTCTTCATTCTGACACTTTGTATCATGATTTTTGTGAATTCTATCTTGGTGTAGTGGTACAATCTTAGAAAAGTTAGCCCATGAAAAATCGAATGGAGAAGGTAAAACGTCTTCTTTCTATAATTTTTCCCCAGTTGTATTCACTACTTAAAATGCAAGCACTCGAAATGAACGGATCTTTTCACAACTTTAATTCTTTCTTCGTAGAAGGTGAAGGGGATATTACGGTTCTCCTTGCACTTGAAAGCTTAAACGTAGCTGTTTGTTAAAGGAAGCTTTATATCTATGTAGAATCCTCGTACATATTATGTTATCCGCGTTTCATAAATTAATTACTTTTCCGGATGTGATTTTAATTGGCAAAGCAAAAAATAAACTAACATTTAACTTTAATTACTACTACCGTACGTTTGGTTTCCTTGAAATAGAACGTTCCACGGGTGTCCAAGTATTTTGGTCGTTAATCAAGCACATGAATTAATTAAATCTGGGCGAGGGACAACTGCGATAAAATAATATACATTATTTCATATTTACCCAAAAGATATTAGGGTAAGTTTTCTATACATTTTTAGAACTGCTGCGTACTAGCGTACTAAGTACTAGACGTACGTAATCCCTGACTCCCTTTCAAGTCATAATCTAAAGTGACGATTATATTAATTAATATAGCAGCAATTTTCTGCAAATCATCTGCAATTAATCCTCCAAATGTTCTACAAGTTCGTCAAAATCCAATATGCCAACACTGTTAAATTTTATTGTAGACATTGCTGCAGGCATTTGCGGACGATTCCTGCCATATATTATGTGAATGACCCTGCAAATTTAAATAATAATTTCGGTAATTGCTTCTGTTAGGTCAAAAATTTCAGAATAAACTGCTTTCAACATTCAGACCAGTTTTCAAGAAAAAGAGGATTGTATTTTTTTTTTAAATATTTTTTCTTCAATTTTTATTGTATGTTCATGATTGTCCGATTACAGGCGAAACACTTCCACAGTTTCACATAAAATTCATAAATAATTACTTCCAACAACGCACATCTCTTTTTAATTATACTTTCTACGGGTAAAAGCACTTTCGACTTTATTTGCGTCTTAAAATATTTGTTCGATTTCCGCACGGAAATGCATTCAGAACATTATGAAAGTCTATTTGATTATCATACAGGGTGTCCCAGAGAAAGCGCACATTTGTTTGATGATATTTTGGCTTAGTTACGAAAATTTACATTACAGGCAATGAGATTAAACAGCCCAACAACGAAAAATACCCAAACAAATGTGCGCTTTCTCTGGGACACCCTGCAGATTCCCGACAAATTATATTTCATGTCAGACTCCGATCAGAGTGAACATTGAAGATTAGTCACATCAAAAGTGTCCTGGACATGAATAGGAAGATTTAGTCGGCAGATTATCTTTTGACTCTTTCTAGCTAATATGCATTTACCATCGTGGAGATGTAAGTATAAATCCCTGGCAGTGAAAGGTTGGAAAAAATTTCTTCCAGTGAACCGAAATTATATTGACTTCATTTATTTTTTAAGTCCCTGGCTGTAAACCCTTGCCTTCGTTGTGGACAGCATCACACATATCATTAGCAAGGTCATTACATAATTATACAATGACAAAGATTCATCATGTGATTGTAATAAAAACTTCATGAAACAATGATACTACAGCAAAGCTGGTGCGGTGAGGTCAAGGGACCTTATTGAGGTCACCAGTTATGTTGTTGTATGGATGCATGGGTTGAACGGGCGGATGAGTATTGAACTTGCTCTCTTTGGGTTGAAATTGAAACCACACCAACCGCACCAACAACAGACCGCTATACTTCTACGAAGGAAAATGCAATCTGCCTTACCACTTTACCTTTTAATTATTGATCTCACTTACCGAATTAGTTTATGAATTAACTTAACTTCAGACAAACTAAAGGTTCAGTTCTTCTTTCTACAAATATATTGCTAGATGTACCTAATTTTAATCTTCTATTACAGCGCAACTTATTTTAGTTGTTGCTATATTGCAAAACAGTAACAAAAATTTGTCAATTTTTTCTTGCTTGATTTCTTGCTTGTTTTAGCCCAATTATATAGAATTTTGAAAAACCGTTTTCTTTCATGTCTTGATTTTATAAATATATAGTCGATATTAAAATAGGGAATTTTCTTCTTGCTTTCTCCATTCGGTATGCTGAAGAAAGCATTAGATGAGCTGAGCTATGCTGATACAACTGGAAGTCGTATAAAATTTTCCGCATTAGTTTATCGAAATAGGAGGCTTTATCGGCTTTATGGTTCTGGTCTGGCATGATCATCTTGCATCAGAGTGGATCCACAAATTCTAATTGGCAAGTCCGTCAATGAGTAGCAGATAATACACGTTCCTTTAAAGATGTTCATGTGTAAAGCACCTATGAGTTCATCATTGCTTTGATTCCATTGTGTCTGTAGTGGTGTTCGTGGCCTGTATAACATTCTCTGAGCTGTTGGTTGGGGCCGTAAATGACGACGTAACTAGGTTTCAGGGCTCCTCCACACATCTCAATTATTATCCTAATGCCTATTTATAAGTAACGGAACCCGTCGTACACAATACGACGTAGTACCAGCCCGGTTTATTCGGCTAATTTTCTCATGTATAGTTGTAGCCCTTATTCTACATCTCCGGACATCTGCAGTGGATATGCGAAGTACAATACCGTATTATTTTATTAGCAATTGACGGAGACAGTGCGAGTGCCGTGATGCTATTTCTTGACTTTGACATCAAATTGGTGCTAATGTTAACGCTCGTCTCACTTAAGAAGTACAGACTTACAGCTAAGCAATTACATTCCTATATATGAGTGTATAGTTTTTAGTTTAACTGCAGCATTAGCTAACAAAAGTAGGTTTCTTCTGTTTAAACTTCACATTATTGATAAGAGTTTAAGGTATCGGTGTGCCGGCGCGATGGTTGGTTTGTACACGTAAGCGACGTGACACTTTTTTTGATCCACAGAAAAGACCCGTTAGTTTTAGATGTGTCGTTAAAAATATTATCCACATGGGTACATACGTTAGCAGAATACAATACAACGTGCGTGCGTGTGATGCGTACACTTGGTTATTCGATTTCAATCCTAATTCAGATATTATAAACCAAAAGAACGTAATAATCCTTCCCATTTTTGGTTATTACGATCACGATTCTATGTTATGTCGTCTCATCAATTTGATTGAGTCAAATTCGAATCCGTTAGTTTCCTTTAGAAACCATTTTTTGGCGTTAACCAAGTGTATGTAATAGGCTAGACAACTGGTCTTGTCCTGCCTTGATTTGACTCTTTTTGTTGAAAATGAAGATAAATCGCACATAAAAATCTGTCACATTTTCAAAGCCATTGTTTTGAGTCCGGGATGGATAAAAGTGAGTTCAAATACAAAGAGTACGCATTTTGTGAGCCCCACCCACCCTTACCTACGAGAAATGAGAGTTGAACAACCGTTATGAATTTATAATGTCTCCATCATGTCTGTCTGCGTGGTGAGATACATAGATAGTGGTGGGTCTACAACATACAGATTGAAGATACGATGTGGGCAGAATAGGCTAAAGGCTCCCAAGTACACATGAATAGTAGCGTTAACCATAAGAGCATATTTTAAAATAAATGTTTTCCTGGACTGGAGGCTAAAAGATGTTTATTATGATGATGAATGAGATTTGCAAAAAGTTCAATGTATTGCATTGCATTATTAATGAAGACAATGTCATTCTAGATCCTGCATTGGCTCCCATTCCCAAATCCTCAGGGTCCAGTAGAACTGTCATCGTTATCATTTTCAGACATCCGTCTCATAAAAGGGGACAGACGATAACATTGCTCTTCATTTCATTTTCGACTAGCTATTTCTGGAAATCGTCGACATTGATTCTTCTAGTGTTTGGATATCTTGTACTCGCTGATTTTTTCCTTACGGCTTAAGTCATCCTTCTGACCGATTACGTCAGTGTTAATTTAGTTTATTAGTTTCGGATTTAATTTAAAAAAAAATATTTTGTGTTATCATTGTGAGACAAACAAAGACCATACTTGTTTGTGTGAATGCATTTGGAGAAACACCTAAATAAAGAATCTAATCCAATCCAATCCAATTAACCGATCAAATTTAATTAGATATTTGCAAATGATTTTTTCCTACTGTTTTTGTCATTCTTTCTTATTTTAAAAGTCACCTTTAAGGTTAGCATTTTAACGCAATTTAATTAAAAGAGCTGAAGACAACAAGACCAGTCTTCAAACTGGTCGGCTATCATGCGACGTTAATTGCAATATTTTGTAGAATTCCTGGGTTCAAGAATGAGACTTGATCGGCCTAGTCCAAATTAAGTTTTCAACACGATCCAGAGCATGCAATTTCGCGCGGTGACCACAACCGGCATGACTGGACATGGACAGTTTGTTTCAAATGAAGAGAAATTACTCCTATTCATAATACATTTTCTGAAGGTTTATATTGGAATGTTGAAATCTTTAAACAGTTAATTATTTGGCAAATTATGGTGTTGGCATTCGAACTCGTACGTTGAAGGGCAGAGAATACCTCGGTGTATATGTGTTGTTTAATTAAGTCTTGCTTGTGGGTAAAAATTGGTCTCATCTCAGAGGGTAAAGTTCTTCCAAAATACCACAATGTCGTATTTTAATAACGTCATACACACTTTGCATGCGTTACGTCGCGTGGGCAAAAGACACGGCCGGAATTCGGACCACCTCTACACTAAAACAACTGTACTCTTCCACTTCCTCTCCTCTTGAATAAAACATTACTTTCTCAATCAATCATTGATGAAATGGAATGAGTAAGCCCGCTAGCATTCCAATCTCGTTAGCTCTGAAGCGTCTGGCAAAAAAAGAATAAGAAGCTCAAGCCGTAGAACAACAATTCAGGTATACGTGTGTCCCAGGCTACAAGTCAAATGATTTGTTTAGCATCTTGAATCTTGACATCAAAGGATTTTTTAAACATAAAATGCAAAGAAGATCTTTTATGGCTTAGGAGTTCTGGAATTCTGTAAAACTTTCTGAACCGTGAAAGAAAGATTAACATTATAGGGTACTAACGATAAGAAATTTCTGATAAAATCAGATCCTAATAGAACTTGAGAAGTCCAATGAGCTCCAGGAAGTCTGAACTTGCTCTAATACAAAAATGATACTACTTTTTGAGATTGTTTTCGACGGTTAACAGTGGGGTCAGAGTATATTCATGATCTGTTCACTAATTTGTAGAAAATTTGGCAATGGTCAGTCCGTGTTAGAATAGCAGTACTTGGTGCATTCAGCCCTTGCCACTTTGCTATCGTGAGGGTCCCATCCATAGGGTCGATGTGTAATGATGAAAAGAGACTTTATTTCCTGTAGAGCGTTTCCCAAATGGAATAAATTCTATTCAAACGCTAACAAATTGGTTCTATTTTTAGCCAAATACTACTCTTGTTTAACAAAGATACTTATTTAGTATGCCGTAAATGACCGAATCGTGCCGTTTAGATCCCGGTGCTCAATTAGAGACTGGGTCTTTCACCAGCTTTCTCCACGTAACTTAATGGAGGAAGTGGTGAAAGCTTTGACCTCTGAACCATTCTGAATGAAGAGAGCACATTTACGGTATTAGGATTTATCGAGCATATCTTGTCTATCACGTTTTCTTCATATCTCTATATTCTCTGCAATCGTATTCACTATACCGTATACTTAACTAATTCATTCAAATTTTTATTACGTAATACAAGGTGTTTACGAAAAAGCACAATATTGTTCGACTGCTATTCGGTGTAGTTGCAGAAATTGGCGTTAAAGTCAAGTTGGAGCTGTAACAATTAATTATGAGTAAAATACAGAAATTGAAAACGCCATGAATAGAACACTCAGTTTCGTAGACAATTAATCTCATTCCTGTGACACATATCCTATTATTGTATCTGTAATTATGCTAAGCCTTTGCTATTAGTGCAGGTAAAAACGATACTACTCCATCGTAGTATAAGCTTATTATTACAAGTATCACGGCATGTGATAGGTAAACTATTAGCCATGCAGTGTGAATGACACTTCTTGAGTGAGATGAGAATGTGAGCTGTGGAAAAAGTACAGCTATGTTTTAGTGTACAGAGTACAGGGTGGGTCATAACCTTTCTCCCCCCTCGCTACAGCCCAACTGGCTACTGTCACAGAAAATGAGGTGTAGATTGTGTAGGGAATCTTATGTGGGATCTAGCGCACCTTAGCGATTTGGATGTATGGATCTCATAGTCTCGCGCTCTTATTTATAAGCAAAAAGGAGCCGTTTTGTAGTGTTCTTGGACCAAATATCACCCTAAAATATTTTTATTTTCTGACGAAACGAATCTTGACATCGGATTCCCCTAATTTTTATGGATGAGATTCGATCTTTAGAATATCCAAGACCTTTCTTCGAGATTTGATGAACCGCGGATACCACTAATGGCATCTTTTGACCTAAAATTTATCGTGAGCCGCTTTTTAAAAGATATTTAAAAAAATCCATTAAATAATGAATTCGATTCCGACTTGCCAAAAGAATTATTTCCGGTGACGGCTACAAGTACATTTTTTATGTACTTGTAGCCGTATTCGGTAGCGGATATTCATTTTTTCGCTCTGAAAATTTGGTGTACTATCCGCTGTAGATATCCAAGGTAGAACCCTGTACAGAATTCTCTACAAAATTTATATCAAACTTTGAGCTCAGTTGGACAGCAGGGGATTATCATCTACCCTGTACACATGATGCCTGCATAACCTAATACCGTAAGAGAAGAGTCCTCCCTTCATTGTTATTCTAAAACGAACCCGTCATCGTATTCAAACACATTTCACAGACAGAATAGATGTTTCAAAAAAAGTCCGTGCCAAATTCGTCCATTGCTTTTGACTGACTTTTCTGCATTGTACATTTCGGCTGTGTAAATCTAACTGTCCACACGGCCAGTTTCCTCTATTACGTAAATATTTGTCGAATGATTCGGAAAAATTGTAATTTCAACCTGATTTTTTTAGTATTCATCAAATTGATTAATTTTAATCTAGAGCTACTTTGTCGTATAATACCTGATATAATCTAGCCATCCTACATTAGATGACTTTTCGATTTTAAAACTTTATCCGATTTAGGTTAACGACAACGAATAATATCTGATCGATCTCTTTTATGAGCCTTTACGGACCGAGTCAGTTTAATTCAAAATCATCACGTGTCCAAATTATTATTTTTCTCCCTTTCCACGAACACCGAGACTTTTAAACCTCTCTAGCTCCTAGAGCATATCCTGACAGTGGCCGTTTCGAGTTATTTTTTTTCACAAAAATATTTTTTAAGGTTTTTGATTATTTGTGTATTTCGTACTTTGGGGTTCGAACCTGCATGATTCTGAATTTTCCAGTAAAATTCCTCCAAGATTGTTAAAAATGATTTTGTTGAAAATCATATATTTCTAAAATTGTGACAATTGGGTTCGTTAAAATGGTCAACAATTTGCCGGCACGCATATATAATCGTTTTTTTGATATACGTTAAAAAGCAGGTTAATCCCTTAAAATAGTAATAAAAATGGTCCAATATAGTAGTAATGCAAGGTAATCCTACCTTTTTGTTCCAATTACGAGGTTGTTTTTGTGCATTTGTTTTGTGAAGAAAAAGTTGCAGACAGAAACAGGACGGGATTAGTTGTTTTATAGCGGAGACGGCAACAATGGGAGACAATTGATGAGCGTTCGTCCAGATGAGAATGAGATGCGAGAAAGTCCATGAACAGTTAGGTAACCTTAGGCAAGCAGGCGGAATCCCGTTATACAATTCTTATACAACGTATGTAAACCTGAACCCCTTTTTTCCATACAGTTGCGTGGGTTTATATGGTATTACTGGTAAACTGGTAAACATTTGTGGTACGGCAACTTTTCATACAAGTTCGATTGTATGTAACAAGGAAAGTAAAGGGAAAGGAATAGAAGGGTTGTTTTGACTCTTTTACCTGTAAATGCCAATTATTACCACCTTTTAGGGAACCACATACCACTAAGAAGAAATTCTAACAATTTTTCATCTAGAAGCAGACCAAGTCAAAAACCCATCCGAATAACCCTAAAATTTTATTAAAATTCCAACTAATATCGGTCCAGGCATAACCCTCCGAGACGACTACAAAAATGCCAGTGTGAAATCGTAAATTTTGTAACTGCCTGCTAAATCTTGACATTCTTCGCCTGCATACAAGAAATGCCAAATCCCGTATGATCTATCCTGATCTTGTTTACGCATGAAAAGTGGTTTCCTTGTAGAACATCTGCCAGGACGCTATACATGTTTTCCAATTCATTTCATTTTGAGAAATCAATTTATTTTATTTCACTTGATTTAATAAAAAAAAATCTTCCCTTCTATCCGAAAACTGGTTTTACGGACAGACACTTGAGATTTTCATTTTATTGGTGGGGATTGCGTGCCTCCTTGAGCACAATGCAAATGAGGAAAAGGAATGTGTACGGACTACAGACATACAGGATAAAACCGCTCAAGGTCCCAAAATACCGTTCAATTTTTTACCTCTTGGTGGATCGGTTGTAGTTGTAGTCAACTGGAAAGTGAGTACATGTAGGGGAATTGTTGTGAGCTCTTGAGATGGGATGTTTGATGTAAACGTGATCCTCTTTTTTTGGAGTAATAGTGGTTGCGGTAAAAGTGGTTACATTTTCACTCTATCTTTGGTGGTTGGTAATAGTGGTTAAAGCATGCTTGCATGTCAACCCATCACTGCGTCCTAATGTTCATAAAGTATTTTATTAGAAAAAAGAGCAATTACTCTCCATATTTAATTTTAAATACCGCAGCAATTCCAAGAATCGTTCTTTCTCAAAGAACTCTTAAACGGCATACGGGCATCTAATTTTGAATTTAGTTTAGCCTTTCTTTATTAGAAAACCTTCGAGATGAACTGGTGACTGACCTCTTGAAAAATTTAATCCCGAACGAATTTCTACCTAATTAGCCATATCATTTAGAGGCGATGTCGAACGGCATTATAATTACTTAATTAAAATTGCTAGCCCACGCAAATGTAAATCCTCCTAGTCCGGAATGTATGACGATAAATAAAAGCTTCAATTCTTTTTAAATAAAATATTTTATTTCAAAGTTAGTTGAATTGTACTTATTGGAAAACTTCTGATGTAAGTTCTGGTTTGGTGAATAAAGGATTTCATTTTTATCCGAGGTTCGACAACAATTCGTGTTCCAATGTGACTTTATACACATTAACACATTGAGGGATGAAAAACATGCATTTGATCACTCGAGTATATTCTTCACTCATATCAGGGGATTAGACTCGATCTTTTATTAGCAAATCTGATTTAGAAAATCAATCAGTACTGAATAAATTAAGAATATTGCTAATATTGTCACGTGGAATACAAGTGAGAACAAGGGGTTTACATAACTTTCGGATTCACTTTTCTGAAACCAACATCAAGTCATGATTTTATATTTGAAGTTTAAAACAAGATGCATTAACCGTGTTTAATTTTTTCGCTAAAACGAAGTTTGAGAATTTATTTAATTTAAAGCTTAATAGAACAATCTAAATGATAAGTTGGGGAGGTTTATTTCTGTTAAGATACTATATTTTAGTGCAAATAGTGAATGGATTGCAAAGAAAACCAACGTGCATGAATTTTATGCAATTCTGAGATTTATGATAATATTCAAGAGTACAATGTAATGATGAGGCATAGTTGCAAATAAGTTGCAAATGACTTGCTGCTTTATTCGCGATATAAGAAACTTGACGGAACGTAGAATGTAGTGCGATGCGAGTGCCGTAAACGTTGAAGGAGAATGACCGGAGTGTACGTTCGTTATTGCAAAAAAACGGAAAGATCCCGCAAATCTTAAAAACGTTGGAATTGCAATGCAAGCGAAACGAGTGGTGCACTGCAGTGAAACTCCAAACTCACTCACTCGGATTTTTCGCATTTCTGCACATTGTTGATGTTCCACTACATTACAATGTAGGTTTTAACTTTTTTATGTCTAGCTGAAGGTGTGTGATACGGTACTTCGAAAAGACAAGTACTTACATGGATAGGAAGACAGGAACAGTAGTCTTGTCTTTCACTCATTCTGCTTCAGGCATTTTCTTACAGACACAGGACAGGATCTGTACAGTTGCAACAAATTTGCAGTTTTCTTTCTCCTTCCCTGTACGGAATTCTCACTTGTCTATTATTATGAAGGTAATTTTTTAACGGAGATTGGGACGGGAGACAAGACTATAAATATAGCACTAGTGCATGGCATAGTACATACTACTATTACATGAACACTAATTGCTTCCTTACAGTTACTGATCAGTCACTCACACTCTACCTCCTGTCCTCCTGTCGCGTTTTCATCCTAAATGCCTCATTGTTTTATTTAAAGCCAAGGTAGGACGACAGGATGTAGGGTTTGTATGCATTCATAATTGTTACTTAAAAGTCACTTCTGAATGTAAAACTGTAGCTGCAAATCTTCATAACTCCATTGAGTACAGGGTAGAATAAAAATGGTGCAAAAAACAAGGAGTTTTCGAAAGAAAATAGTATGCTACAAAATGTCCATGATTTCAGTGTATTTTTAAACGTTCGAGAATTCTATGACACTAGATAATCATACCATACTAACATGACTACAAGCCAGTAGAATTTGAGAACTATTTTAGGCTTCCAGTGCTTTAGAATTATATTTACAGCCGTTAATTGGAACGTTAATTCATGTAGCGTTAGTGATCCAATTCGTCATAAAGAAATTGCCATATATTTTACTAATTTCAACAATTCATATAAATTAATTGGTACATTAACATGAACATCTTTTTGATTATGTCTAGATTTTCTTTAGATGCTAATTGTCGAGGGAAATGAGTGAAAGTCCTGGAGAAGTCGAGGTTTAAACCGCTATGGCGCGCCACTGAGCTCTGCGTATACGAATCGGTGTGAGAAAAGCTCAATTTCTGGTTACACATATATCTAACACGATTAGCCTATTGCTGCAGTGCGATGCAATCAGTTCAAAACCAATGACAAATTACAAGTTGTTTTAAAATTAAAAGTATGCATTTGCAATAGAATCATTAGAATAATTTGGGCTTCTGTTATCACATTGCTTGTAGTAGTTGTAGTTTTCCAAGTCATGAGAAGTAGCTCTTTTTCATTCCACGTTGCTGTACTCCCATTACATTTTAGTTAGCCATCGTTTCGGAGTATCCTTTATCCAAAGAGGCTAGACGGGTCTGAAAACCGAATGACCTGCTTGACCCTCCTTGTTCATCCTGAGTCATTCAAGTGATCAATCTTGAATTTCCAGTTTTATTTATGTGATAAATACAAAAATTTTATCAAAGCAGAAATAGTGATCCTATTGCATCAATTTTTCCATGTAGGATAAAAGCAAAGTCACGTATCAGATTGCACAACTTTATCTATTCTAAAACTACAGTTGCGTGGAAGCGAATAGTTTCACAGTTAAAATCGGTAGCGGTAGATAACTGGGAAATGAGTGATTTTTTGGGAATGAAAAAGCAATAATTGATTACTGAGTCACGTCACGACTGAGCAGAGAAGAGTCAATGAAACGGTCCAGATTGTCAGATTCAGTTTCTCTTTGTAGGAAGATCTAACTGTCAAACGTAAAACGGTGAGGTGAATAGCCGAGCGGAACTCTCGATCACTCATCATTTTCAGGTGACAATAAAGGCAAAAGCTGGTCCAATTTTACACGTAACAGTAACATCCTATCTCAATCCACGCAATTCTTGACGTAATATCTCCAATCAATCTAGACATTGCAGTTTTCCTACGCTAGAATTACTAGCGCAAATGTTAAATTTTTAACATTTTGAAAATGAATTTTTTGAACATTTTGGATTTGTTCCACCAGTGGTCTTGGCGTAATCAACCGAAGATATTTAAAACCGGTCAGGTCATGATCTAATCCTTTAAAATATTTTCATTATTCCAAAAGAAAAGGAAAACCGTATTTACTCAATTCACAAATGATTCGATTTTAGTTTCAATGTTGAGATTTAATTTCATAGCATGGAAGCACAATCATACGTTTCCGAACATACAAAATCATTGGCGAAAATTATTTTTTCAAAGAAAATCCGGCCTGCTTGGAGAGACCGAAGACTGTTTTCAATAATTTGTTGTTAAAATGTTGCAAATAGACACATTGAATTTTGATATCATTGACAGAAATGGACAGGAATAACCAGCGCCATATAAAGCGAAATTATTTGAATCTGTTCTATTATTAAGTCCCAGTCGAAGTCAGATTCAGTAGTTTGAAAATTAGAGTCGTCTGCGTATAACAAACTCCAAATCTTTAAATTGACCATTATATGTACATTGACTACCTGCAGGGCCGGACTGGCAACCCAGGGGCGCCGAAGGCAGTTAATATTAGGCACATGGGGCAAACGCAAAGG
>JAQGCA010002825.1:0-13015 GCA_034698945.1 Protaphorura quadriocellata | reverse complement strand
AGAACACACTGTAGTCTAGCAAAACATTGAGCTAGCCACTGCTTTTTGGCACGGTTGCGGAAATGCAAACCGTGTCAGCCATAGTTAATGATAGTTTGATTAGCGGAGTCGTACCTGATTCTCTTAAACTGTCCAAAGTCATTCCAATTTCTAAAGTGGAGAATCCAAGCACACCGAGCCAGTTATGACCCATCTCGCTACAATGTATAATAGGCAAACTCATAGAAAAATGTGTATACAGGCAACTAATATAATTTGTCAGTAGGAATAATATCTTATCGAAGTCACAATTCGGTTTTAGAATCAAGGACTATACCGCACATGCACAAGTAATACTAACAGATCATCTTCTAGGTGCAATTGACCCTGGTTTTATCTCAATTGTACTTGCACTTGATATTCAGAAAGCATTTGATAAAATGTCACGAGAAATCCAGATAGAAAAGTTGAAATGGTTAAATGTAGATAAACATTGGTTCGAGTCCTATGTCAACAATAGGGCTCAGTTTGTGTACCACAATGGTGCTAATTTGGACATCAGATTTACTAATCTTGGAGTTCCGCAAGGAAGTGACCTTGGGTTCCTTCTTTTCGCTCTTTTTATAAATGACCTTCCCTTGTTTCGTAAGAATGGTCTAATTATTCTTTCAGAGGATGACACTACCATAGTCATATCGGGTCCACCCGATCAAATTAGACTTTTATTGAATAGAATCAGTGAAGCCTTCAACTGCGTGTCATCGTGGACGAATGATAACAGAGCAGCACTTAACGTTAATAAAACGGAATTGTTAATTGTGGGACGTGCGCATATAGATAAAGCTATGGGTCCAATTAATATCAACCTGAATGATACAATAATTCAATCTGTAGACTCGATCACTCTGCAAGGATTGACTATTGATTCCAACTTGAATGGACGTACCATATTAATAATATTACAAAGAAGTGTAATTCTGTTCTGTGGTCATTGTATCCATTACAAGATTTATTAAATATAAGCAATAAAAATATCTTCGTTAATGCTTTTATTCACTCCAAAATCAACTACATGTCCTTAATTTGGTCTTCAGCATCCAAACAGATATTAATTGTATTGAGAGTATTATTAGACGTGCAGGTAGATTTGTTCTTAACGTGCCCAAATATGATACAATCATATTTGGGATACATGATACACGATACACGATACATGATACATGATACACGATTCAAAGGTGCTTCCTGAGAATTAAGATCCATGATTCGACAAATTCCGAGCAAGTGATTTGAGCAGACCAGACTGCGTGACCCCCAAAATTAGCATGGCTTTTCAGGCGGCATACCTTGAAAAAAGGGCTAAAACACGAAGAAAACTAATTTCTAATGTTATATATGTTACAACGTGCTGCGCGCAAACGCCGTACGCCACTCGCTCAAATGATACGCATGAGATCCCTTTTCAGCTGATTCTCCAGTGCCGTATTTCACTACTGCGGTTCTGGCTGTAGTAGATGAGACAGTGCGTATTAGTCACTCTGTATATGTCTTTCTTTGTATGTGCATTCTGTGGTTCGCCAGCATTAGGTCTGTTTAAATTAGCAAATCCGATATTAAAATCTAAAATCATTCTACTTACAGTTCCTGAAGAGTATTGTATACTCCGAGATCCGTGAAACCGTTCAATAATCATTCAAATTGTCCAGTCTCGTGTCATAAGCCCGGGTAACTAGAGTAGCAAATATTCGCAACCTCCTTCTGACGCGGTTTATTGACTATTGTAAATTATCATGTGTGGGTTCACGAGATGGTCATCTGCAATTGAAATTCGTGTGTTTATTGACAATGGTACTAATGTATTCGAAAGAGAAAAGTTCTCACTAGGTAAGAAGTCAAAATCCAGTTAGCGAGTGATATTTCAGTCCATGAAGACGGAATACCGAGAACTCAATACTTGAGTCGAACCGTCATTTGCAATATACTGATGAAAAGTGCTGGCGCTCTTGCTTTTAATTAAGCCCTAAATGTTGGATTTCGTATTTCCAGAAGCGACGACAACGTTCCAATGTTCAGAATTCTCCAAAAGTCACCAAAGTTCAAAAAACAACATTTCAACACATTCAGACGAACAAGGAAAGGCGTAAAGGAGAAACTAAGATGGGAAGAAAAATTCCAAGGCCGACTGATTCAGATATGAACGTAGTGGAAGCACCAGACTCAAAAATGGCGAAGAGAAAGTTACAAAGGGAACGAGATGCGGCGGACGACGAGGAACCCATATTAAACGCAACGGGAGATTTCGAGAGAAATCAACGAAAATCCTGATACAGGCGGTATGGAACCGGGTAATGTTTTACATGAGCAGGGAGTCAAGCATAGGAAAGTTGTGAGTGCGAGTACACCACGGGAATTAGAGAGCAGGGAACCAGCATGCCTAATGGACAATCAATTGACATCGGTTAAAGCACACTTGCGGAAGTAATAACTCAAAAAGGGAAGTCAAGACGTACCCAACGTTAGGTAGAATTGAACCGAAAGAACAAAAGAACTGTCGGAATTGAAACCAATATTACAGAACACGTCCACAGTGTTTGGATTATAAAACCTGAATTCGGTGAAGGCATCAAAACACAATAATTTATGTTAATATGTTTCCTCAATTTCATATATTGTAATGTTCGTGATGTTGATTTTTTAATCCAAACTATCCCTTGAGTGGTATTTCCCGGAACCGCGGATGTAGACCATAATATATTTAGAATTCTCCGCGGTGCTCAGATCTATCCAGATATTTTAATGTCTGGAATTTTTGTACACAAGTTCTAAGCGTCTTAATTTATACCCTCTAAAAGGTTCTATTCTGGTAAAACACAAAATGCATAAGAGATTGTTTTGGATACAGCAGCATAAAGTTCTCCGATCTAAACATGTCAGTATTTACTTTAACCTCAACGGATTTGTCCACGTAAAAGCGCACAGTTGTTTGATGATATTTTGGCTTAGTTACAATTTACAAAAATTTACATTACCGGCAATAAGATTAAACCGCCAACAACGAACTCACCCAAACAACTGTACGCTTTCTCGTGGACACCCTGTATATATCGACATATTGCGTGACATTTCGGAGGTACCCAATATATAAGAGCTGAGTCATAATGACAAAATTTGGGACACAGAGCTGAATCAATCTGTGGAAGCGGAACGTTCCATTACCTTGAAAAGAATAAGTGCCGTTAGTAGTGGCAATGAAGTTATATTGTCACAGAGTTCGAATTTCCTATGAATTACATCGCTTAAGGCGATAACAACGGCGTACGGTAGTACTGTAGAATTTACACAGTTCAAATTTGTGTCACACAGTTTCGATATGGAGATATATGTAATCTGTCAAATATAAAATGTTCTCGTGAGCATATTGTATACCCACTTGATTGAGAGCCGAATGTACAACAGCTACATTTCCGAAGAATAAACTCAAAATTAACAAAACTGTTCATTCCAAAAAACACAGTGTTCGTTTCATCGCTTTACTGAATTGAACAGTCGGGTCAACTTTGTTTGCGTCGGCGAACTTAATCGAGTGTTGGCAATTCTGTTATTAATGCCTTGTCTACGAATTCTAATAAAGGGGCCGTGAAACTTTTCCTTCAAATAGTTGAATGGATGGTCTTTCATTTATTCTAAATTGTACTAATGCGGTGTGGCAAGTCGCGGAGGGGAGAGCAATGCAAGCTTGGCAATTAATTTTGTCGAACAGTCGACTCGGCTCTTGTCACTTGAACAAGAGTGAAAGTGGAACTTGTATGTATTATGTGCATACATTTTACCAAGTCTAAAATGAAAGTTAAAGCAATTAACGTATGAGTTGGTTGTGTTAATTTAGTATATAGTCAAAGTATTTAATATTCAACTTGTGAGTTGGCCATGCCAATGCAAATGCAGACTAACCGCAAAGACTCCTTCCTCTTTTAATGATCATTCCCATTAAGTCTCACTAAAATGAACACTGTCTAACCACAAATACACATGTCTCCAGTGAGAACAAGTCAGCACCATTAATTTGTACGCATTGGCATCACTAATGACCAATCCCATTAGTCTCACTAATAAGCACCATTAATTAATATTACATGAATAATATTTCCTCAAATGTTAATTATAACTAATGAGATGTCAATTCCAAGAATTCATCCAATTAAATGTAGATTCAATGTTGAACAGTAATTAGAACAGTAATTAGATGCTAATACATTAGCTTAACTTATGGACATCCGGTCATGTTAATTATAATTAATGAGTAAGCCTTGGTTCCAAAAGTAATGATTTAAGTTTTGGTATAAATAGAGAAGACTCCTCAGTAGTCGGGGTAGTCTTTCAAGAGAAGGTTCCCAAACAGCTCGAACTCTTTGACCCAATATTCTAATTTCAAATAAACCCTGTAAATTACCAACTGTGAAATAAACGTGTCTATAGAGTAATACTGTGCGTTCTATCCCTCGCCCATTTATTACACCAGTTGAAAGTCCTTGTCTTATTACGCTAAAGTAATACATTAGCGAACACGATCACCTGTGAGTACTTAATCACAAACTACACCCAACAACATCATACCGTTCCAACATCAACATTATACCAGGACACCATATCGTTCCAAATGTCTGAAATATCATCTTTAGTGAGGGTTTATATATGCTCACCATTTCATTTGTTATTAAGAACACTACAAGAGCTGACCCGACGTTACTTTTTGTATCAGTAGCGGGTTCAGAAATATAGTGGCCATTTGAATCGGAATCAGAACTTTCAACTACTCCTTTACAATCTATCACAGGGTCACGTGTTTAATTCATCAACCAAATGGGTTGAAGAAACAGTTAAACGTGAACCAGAGGCGTCAACACAAGTTGACTTAATTGTGGCATCCTTGAATATGGAAATGGTTAAATCATTTGCTATTATGGTTAATAATGGTAAAAATAGGCAAGAACTAGTAGGCTAAACTATATAGTCTAAATGTGTGAGTCACACATGGAATGTAAATGTTTCTAAAAAGTGTGACGCCGCGAGCCCGTGACATATCTCACATTAACGGGACTAGGTTTCATCAGATGGCAGTGTAGTTGCACGAATATACTGAAAACATCCGCTTGAGAAAGCACTTGAACTCCTTTAAGTCATATGCCGCCTTTGCACTACGCAAGGATTGATAACCCCTACAACAGTCATCCCTTCTAGGGAATAGAGTGCTACTTAATATCTTAAAGAAACAAACATGAGGACTTGTTTTCTGCCGATCAACGCCAAGTCCTAGCACCAAAATACACGATTTAATTAACAATTCGGGCAAATGAAAGGTTTCTTGGGCTTACAATGACATTCCTTCAAAACTGACATATCAATGCATTATTGCATCACTCGTTGTGAACATCGTTCTGCCATAAGCAATATGGATGTCTGATGTGACCATCAGACATCATACTCTTTCTGCACTTGGAGTGCCCTAGAATGGAACAACTTTTACGATCCATCTTAAACTTCGACGGTGGCTCTTTAGAGAAAAATGATTTTGTAGGTATTTTTCCAAAGATCCGCTCATATATTACTTGTTTTCATGCCGTTCCCCCTGGATCGGGAATAAAATTCTCTACAATCGGCATATCTCACTTTTTGTCCGCTCCAGATCGTGGTGCTGGTGGTAGCAAATGGTACGTACCACCGTGGATGACAAAATAGCTTACCGTGCTCTACGAGTTATGCTTCTTCCTAAGAGGACAGTGCAATTGTACACATTAGGCTAGCTTGGTACGCTGTATGTACACACTACTCTACGTACCGTACATCGAAGGGGGAACGTCCGGTCGGTTCTTTGAAGAAAAATATTAAATTATACCATTGATCGCCGCATCCAATACCATCGCAACGGTTTTCATTTTATTCTAGTATTACCTGTCCTGAAGATTCCCTAGCGAACTTAGGTAATCCCGTAAGGTTGCTCGTAACTGAAATAGAAGTAATTGTGAAATAGGAGTCCACTCATTTTGAGCAGTTGATCAATATATGTAACAGTAATACGCATCAGTTGAATTGAAGTACATTAGTTTTAACTTTTGCAAGGCACTTGAGTTACGCAAATGATAACAGGTAACAAATACACATACAAATACAAACAAATAATAGTACGTAGTTCAAGTTCTAGAATTCCCAATCTAACTGTTTTTTCTCCACTTGAAAATTACAGTGATTCAAACGTACAGGCATGACAAAAAAAATCAATCGTGTCGCAATTACCATTATTGACATCCACATTATAAAACGTACAAATAGTGTGTGAGCAAGAAAAGTCCAACATTATCAGTGCATAATTGGTTCAAACTCTGGCTTGTTCAATTTAAATTTTCATTTAAAATCATAAGTATTAATTTTGAAATAATGAAATTAAATAGTTTCTTAAGGTTGGACGTTCTCCTTCTAATGGGCATCTTCATGGCACGACAGCGATTGCACAAAACTTATATACTGAACACACCAAAACTTCAAAATACGAAATTCAGGACTACAAAGACGTAAAATACAAGTACAATCTATTTCTGTATTTTGTGTATCTAAAGTAAATAATAAATACATTTTCTTCTTGTTGTGTAGGAGTGGGTTCGGAACCTAACGGGTAACAATTTGGTGTGGGTTTACCATCGAGACGGTTTTCAGTACCAGATACAAAAGGACGCTTCTGCAAGTCTGGGATACACTAATCGTGGACGATTCCACTTCGTTCTCAACAGTACATCAGGAATCGGAAGTGACATTTCGGTTTGGATTCGATTTCCATCATGTCCAATCCTGCCTCGTACGTCGCTATCGACAAGAATGGAGAACTGGAGACGACAAATTGGCCACCTTCGGAAGCATTTTGACTTATTGAGCAATCGAGTGGGAAGTTCCAACTTCTCATTTCTGGCGAACCCCTTGTGGCCAAATCGTCAGGTGTGGGTCTACCTTACCTATTTTACAAACAATCAGTTTACCCAAATGAACCAGCAGCTGAGTTTAGCGTCGAACCATATCAACTTAACATTCGAGAGTCTTACGGTGGAAAACGTGAGAACCTTCTCCCAACCGCTCGACTCATTTCTGAATTAGAATACTTGGACAAAGAAACTAGTTTTGAAGAACTCCTGCAACTTGTGAATAATTCTGGGCAAATTCCTGGAAGAGAAATATTTGAGCTCGGTCATTATATATTTCGTGACGTCGCTGGTGGTGGAGACAGTGGATTGTTTCAAAAGCTCCCTTCAATCGTTCAAACCATTTGTTCTCGAATTCCTGTCAGACTCTACTATCGAGATAGAAGTGGACGTGATATACCCATGCATTGATATTGGGCTTCACCTGACCATACTGACATTCAACCGTATACCTTCACTAGTTCCATTTACTTGGATACAGTTTACACTGCGCTCACTTATAGCCAAGATATTCGACTTTATATTCCAAATTTTGCCTATCAATTCGTTCAAATCGTCTCGGCGACAAAAAGAAATGATATTCAATTGTACTTGAGAAATAATTTGACTACTTTCACAATGTATGCGTATAGGCCGACTGGAGGGAAAATGTATCCCTTAGACGCACAACCCCAAGCAGGCACTTCAAATATTTATTTGGAAGGAAACTATGAGGACAGGTTGGATACTGAATTTGTAGCGGTTCCCTATGTGTGAGTGCTGACAAAATATATCGTAATATGCCTTATAAATTCCAATATATTTTAAATAAAATTTGAATAAAATCTGAATCAATTGAAATAAACATTGAGTTTGAATATTCATTTTAAGTATAATACAAGGCAATAAGACGACTGACAATAAAATAGATGAAAACTAAAAGAAAGCTGTGCACTATTGGTTAGGAGAAACCGATCAGTCAAGTAGCGAATCGAGAGGTTTGTTTTCGACAATGTCCGGAAGAGCATAACCCTTAGAGTACATATGCCACATCCTACAAAAATCCGTCCACTGATGAAACGAGTACACAAGGAAGCGTTATTGAACATAACTTTTGATATTCAACAACACCTGGTCCATGGAGAACTGGAGGTCAAAGGTTAGTTCTCGAAAATGTCCGGAGGAGCCAGGGACCCTATGATTACATATGCCACATTTGAAGACAATCCGTCAACTCGTGAAACTGGTACACTTGGAAGCGCAATCGAGCGAAATGATTCACATTTAACTCCTGTTCCAAGGAGATAAAGATGACAGTCCAACATAGGTTGATAATATTGTTTGCTCCCGGAAATTCGTTTTGCTCATTCTGATAAACTTAAGCGCTTCTTAACAATTAGCTAGAGACCTATTGATTCCGTTTACGTATATTTGCGTATCGACAGTCCTAATTGTATAATTGACTTTTGTGTTATTGCTTTGATCTTCTTCCATAGATGGCCACCGCATCAGTTAACGCTTCGTCATAAGTCGACTCCAATGTTTGCTTCTACTGTTTCCAGCGCAGCCCGCATCGAAGTTTTACTCGACATTTTGTCGATCACCAGTATTGCTAAGACGATTCATGCTCGATCTTTTTCCGAAAACCACGGCGACTCTATCAAGTTGCTCTCGTTGACCTTTGTTTGAAACGCTTCCTGAAATGCTCTAATGTTTTTCTGTCGCGCATGATTACTTCAGCAGTGTGCCTATTATAAATTCATTGACTACGATGCACTGTTTTAGAAACAATAAAGCACCCGCTGCAGATTATACGCACTTTTGACGCTGACTAACGGCTAGGCGCAGCGCTTGCTGCAATCGATACAGGTTGGAATTCTCATTTGCTGCCAAAGTTCGTGAAAAGCGGGACGGACAGACGGACAGAATGGGCATTTGCAATAAGTCATTTACTCCGTATATTACGTCGCACGACTTAATAAACAGTCGAGACTGGATGGAGAGCCCGTGGTGTTGGAGAGTGGTTTAGAGTAGAGGGTGGGGAGAGTGGTTTAGAGTAGAGGGTTTGAAAAGTGGTTGAAAAGGTGTGGATAGTGGTTGAGTAGGTGTACGAAAGAACGCTTCCTCTGTAGTGATTGGAAGACGTCCTATCTCTTTAACATTAGGAGGCGATATGTCCCCAACGTTACGGACCTTATCACACCATACTGGAAGTCCCATCTCTTGGAGGCGACATTTCTCTAATATGTAAAACAGATGGTCATGTTAGGCAGATGGACATCTGTCATTGTCATGATGTAATTTTGAGATGAGAAGGATGCTTCCAAACAACTTTAACGACAAGTTTGTCGTGCTTGCCTTTTTGTGTTTCAGTCGGACGTAAGACAATTGAAAAGCTTTGTTGCTGTCAGAAACACAGTATTCTGACCGTAATGTTATATTTTCCCATTCTGCTTCGCGATCGCTGCAGCCCTACAAACGGACGAGTTGATGTAGCTTCGTGTTTCCTATCTCAATGCGAATAACAGTCATCAACTGTGCAATGCAATTGCTCCAAGGTATATGGTCTTCTGACTGCGTCCGAGTGTATTCTGTTAGTGTAAAACAACCGTTATGAACGTAAGTGTGATCAGAGAGGAGCACGTTACGGACTCACTGACAGACGGACAGGACAATTTCATAAGCCCTTTGCAGGACTGGCGTCCACGGGCTGATAATATAATTATCATAATTAAATGATGTGTTTTGACGTGTGTAGAACCCACCATAGCCACCCGTGCGGAAAAATAGTTACCCGGGCTGATAATTGGGCAACTGGACAATTGGACAGTAAGACAATAGGACAATTTGATAATAGGACAGTTGTACATTAGGGCGAAAGGACAATAGGAAATAAGGTAATCATAAAATAGGACAATTAGACAATATGGCATCACAACTGTTGGACAATTATCAATCTCGAGAGCAATTTGACAATGGGACAAATAGAAGATAGCACAAATAGACAATTGGACAATCAGACAATTGTTCAATTGGACTATTACACAAATAGGCATTTATGAAATTAGAGAATTGTACAATTGAACAATTACACAATTGGACAATTACATAATTGGGCTCTCGGACATTTGGACTATTAAACTGTATGGCAACACAGCGTTGGACAATTAAACACTTAGGCTATATGACAATAAAGCGGTTGGACAATTGTACTCCAGAACAATTAAACAATTGTACAACTAGTCAATTGCTCAACTAGACTGTTGCACCACTAGAAAATTGGACAATTGCAGAATGGCACAATAAGGCAATTGCACAAATAAGGGATTGGACAATTAGACAGTTGCACAATTAGACAATTGAACATTTTGAAAATTGGGCAATTTGACAATTCGACACACAAGAGCAAATATAGAGACAGAATATTAGCTTTTCTGGATCCGGAAGTTGGCGCTTGGCTCAACTCGGTTCCCCCGATTCAACTTTCCGCAAATAGCACATGGTCTATCCTGGGTCGCGTCATATGCAGAACTGCTAAATGTCCTTGTGGTACTGATGTTGACGGTGAAGGTTTCTATGGCCTGGTTTGTCGTAAAAATGTTATACGCTGCGCTCGTCAAGACTCAGCGAATAATGTTATTGCTAGAGCCTAGGTCAGTTGACGGTCATTTTGTCCGGGAGCCTCCAAGTTCTAGAGAAAACGGGTAATAGCCGGATGGATTGACGCTCATTCCTTCCTTCCCTCGCTAAGGAAAGACGCGAGTCTGGGACTTGACTTGTTAGGACGCTCTTGCTCTTTCTCATGTCCGCACCACTTCTATTAATCCCGGACATGCTACGGCAGAGGCGACGAAAATGTAATGAGAAAGTACGTTCTTGATAAGGTCTTTTAATTTTTCCCCTATTGCTATGGAGACTTTGGGTATTTGGACGAGTGAAATCATTCGTCTCGTAAAAACTGTTTTACAAAAGATTGCTAATGTGACTGGTGAATCCAGGGCTTTCGTTTTTATTTTGCCGAGAATGAGTATCACTGTTCAGCGAGGTAATGTTGCCTCCATTTTGTTAACTTTGCCCCATGGCAAAGACCTAAATGAAAGAAATTTATAACTTTTGTCTTTTCTCTGAATATATAATTTCCTTTCTGATGGCTTGTTTTCTGAGGCATCATTTATTTTGTTTCGTACTGGTTTACTAGTTTCTCAATGAAAAAGTGGTTGCCGCTTTACTAAATTAATTAATTTGTTGAACAATAATATCACAATGGCACAATGGGAGACTCAAATATTCAATTTCAGGAGAACTTTTTTTTTATTATTTCCACAATCCAATTCAAACATAGATTATTCCAGACTATGATTTAGTGTGTCGTACTGAATTCCTAGCAGCACCCACAGCTTGATATGAATTGAGCTTGGCCCATCCAATAAAATTATTCGGATACTCGGACTTATCATCAACTCCGCCACAAATCCATGTTAGCACTTTTGATAAGGGCAATCGTCCCTTGCGACATGTGCAGTTCGTGACCCAGCGCCCAACATGTATTTGTAATTATGTTATTTTTGGACAAATGCCAAAATAAATGTACCTCATTTTCGCAGACGAGTTTGAACTTTTTTCATGTCAGGGGAACCCAATGGGTGAGTCCATGGCGGGTTTAGGCTGGACCGGCACGTCGCGAGATTCCCTTGTTAGCGAAAACAAATTGAATTGAAATAACGTGTCCAATTGACTAGTACTTACAATTCTGTTAAAGGAATGAAAAGCAAGGATTTAATAAAACCGAGTCGTATTGAATGTTCAATTGAGTGGACACTTATTTAATTAAATCCAAATTGTGTTGTACATATAAATGATGAATATGATTGGAAGGAAGGTCAGAGTCACAAGTATTTGACGTCAACGGAAGCAATTCTCTAATTCTTGAATCAATTGACTCGGATTTCCAAACATATCAGAGTGTTAGCGCTGGTTCGTAGAATGGTATTACTGCATAGTACAATTCTTATCAAAATTAACTAATATTCACACAATGGATAATTTTTGTGGTTCAAAATTTTGGGTAAGTTTTTTAGCACTGTAATTTTTTATTATTTTATCAAATAAGAAATCATTCGGAGTCACAATTTTGCATTTAATGGTAAAAATTATAATTAATTGAAAGTGTAAATGAAGAAAGTAAATACAAATTACAATTTACAATCACACTTAAGTACACAAATTTCAAATGTATTAAATTCAAATTACAAATTACAGTCTGGATTGCTGAAAGTGATCCAGCCTAACCAAATTACAATTAAAATCACGTAATTGTAATATAAAATTGAATTTACAATTACTAAAGTAAATGACCGAAGCCTGAAACTGAATTCTGCTTTAATTTTAAGGACTTATTGGAATAGAACAGACATGGGTCAATTACAATGGTGATTGTAGTTTCAGTTACAAATTACAAGTCCAATTTTGTAATTTTAATTGTAATTAATTGTTTTCGGAAATATAGGCTTTAATTTTAAATGCATTTAAAATTTGTGTAATTGTAATTGTAATTTGTAATTGGATTCTAGCTTTTCTCAATTACTTTCAAAATTACTTACAATTTTCAACATGAAAAGTAAAGACGTGACTATAATGTTGTGCCACACATATTAAACGTCAATTCGAGTGGGTAATTTGAATTGTAAATTGTAATTGTAATTTGTAATTGTAATTTGTAATTGTAATTTGTAATTGTAATTTGTAATTTTAATTGAATTTTTAATTACAACTACGTAATTGATTTCCGGTTTGACACAGTAATTGTAATTGAAAAAATTTAGAATATTTTGCAGTAGTTGTAATTGTAACTGAAATACTTTTACGAAGCAGTCAAGTAATTGTAATGTAATTACAATTTGAGAGTAATTGACCGAAGTCTGCAATAGAACCGGTCATCGACTGATTAATGTACAGGGTGGCACGTAACCTTTGCCACCCACCTTCAGCCCAATCTGGGGGAGCCGGACAAAAAGCGAGATATGCATTTTGTAGAGAATCTTATTGCGGATCTAGGGAGCTATTCCGATTAAAAATCCGTTGCGCGTAGCGGC
>JAQGCA010002824.1:0-13017 GCA_034698945.1 Protaphorura quadriocellata | reverse complement strand
AAGGTTCTGGCGCATAGACGGAGCCGTAAGTTCATTACTTGTCAACATCGTAAAGTCTGAAATGCGTATTCTGATTAGGGTTGCTTTAATTACGCTTCTTGTTCGAGCTGCTAGGCGGTTGAGCCTTTGCGGCTGACGACTTTTTAGACCCACAAATCTTTCGGAAAATAAATTTAACTACGGTCTTAAGAACGTATATAATTATTAGTAAAATAGCAGTATAGGATGCAATCACGTCAATTGAGTGGTATTGGAAAAAATTCAATTCCCTTCCGGCTGACCGCATATGAACAGCCCCTACGGAATAAAATTCGAACAAACAAATGAGTTAATTGGATTTGTTAATGAACTTTTGTTCCATATTTTATTTATGGTTTACCTTTGTGCCTTATGACGTATTCCGTCCAATAGGCAGCTCGGTCTAATGGCTTATCAACTTGATCCTGGAAAATCTTTGACAATTCCCTTGCACGTTCATGA
Source organism: Protaphorura quadriocellata (assembly GCA_034698945.1). Classification (NCBI taxonomy): domain Eukaryota; kingdom Metazoa; phylum Arthropoda; class Collembola; order Poduromorpha; family Onychiuridae; genus Protaphorura; species Protaphorura quadriocellata. The sequence goes on along the minus strand of JAQGCA010002824.1, from coordinate 12,537 downwards.
TATCTGTACAAAAAGATTTTAAAATTCAACATGGAATTCGTACATTTAATTCGGTTTGTCCTCACGTTTTATCTTGAAGTATGCGATTGATCTGTTCAGTCAATTTTTCTTCAGTCAACTCCATAAATTCTGACGAAAGTGCAAAGCCGGACTTCTCAGATTTTTGCATATTTAATTGTTGATCACCAAGCATTGGAAAACCAAGCAGAGGAACACCGTGATAAACTGCTTCAGTCGTTCCCCCGAACCCTCCATGAGTAATGAACATTCTAATTTTTGGATGTCCCAGAACGTCTTGTTGTGGAAACCATTTTCCAAGCTTAACGTTTTTTGGCAAGTCTGTCATGGTTTCCGTCTCCCATTTCCAAAGTACTTTCTGCTTCAGTTTGGCGAATGTATTGACAAATATGAGACGATATTTCTCAGGCATTGTGTGAGCAGGTATTGCAGATCCCATACTGAAATAAATGAAACCATCCTCTCCACTACTGTTCACGAAATCCTCCAAATCCTGTAAGAGAAAGTCAAGTGTTATTGACATTTATTTTGTTCCGGAAAGGAATCCAGAAACCCGGAGCCCGAAACAGAATGTCGAACTTGGATCGCTTTTGCATACACGACGCAACAAATTCGAATCGATTTTGTATATTTGATCTAACAACGTAATTTTCGAGCAGTATATTTTGTGCGTATCTGCGAATGTCCAGTTGACACGATAATCCTATACCACATCTGCTGCCTATTATCTAACGTTGCAATTTTTAAAACTTTATTTCCTGACCCATATTACATCTTATCGATATCTGATGCGCTATATAGTTACCTTGGGAAGAGGTTCAGCCGGATGACAATGCATTCCACCGACGTCGACAGTGTCCGGAAGAAAAGGTTTTGGTGGAGACATGCTAAAATGTGCATTGGACAAAATGAGGCTCACGTTCGCCAAAATTTCATTAACCCCAGGAAGACTAGGGTCATTAAGTTCTTCCCGGTAGAGAGCCGCCATTTTAGGCTTCCAATACAACTCTTGAATTCCTGTTAGAGCAACATTAGCTGCAAAATTCATCATCCGTTGTCCGTAAGACATGTCATCGGTGTACGGTAGAAATATATTTGGAATAAATGAGGGCAAAGATGGAAGTCCAGTAAATGTGGTATACAATGGAGGAGCACTGATCGGACTGATAAACATTAGACTAGTTTTGAATTGATGAATAAATCCCAAGGCACAATCATTAAAAAGTGGTTGGACAATAATCAAATCAAATTTTTCTTTCATTAATTCTTTAACATGTGGAAGTTGATACGTGTCTCTGCATAGCATTTCGAATAAATCAAACATAAGAAATGGATTCATTGTTTTCCCACTCTCCTTCATTTCAAACATATTTGGCATTATTATCTTCGAATCCTTCCATTCTTCTTCGTAATCTTTTGTAAGGATTTCTCGAACATTTTTCACAGGTTTTCCTCCAGGAATTGGAGTCAAGATCGTGACTTGATGGCCTCTTCTCGCCATTTCGTGAAGAAGCGGTTGGTACGTGATTTTGTGACTTTTACTAGACATGAATGCGACGGCTAGAATTTTTGCAGAATTCACCGGTTTAGGATTAGTCACAATTAATCCCACTAAAAATCCAATTACTGGTAAAATACTCTTCATTGTGTCAAAGCACTTTGCAATTACTAAATTGTTAATAAAGATGTCATATTACACTGGTAGAGCTATATAATTTCGATCTCGGCTGAGACTTGATCACACAACTACTGTGCTTGTGCAGTGAATATGAACATTTCATTCTGAGCAGTTTTACGATAATTTTTTGCTTTAAACTGCTTTAAACTTGACAAAAGTTAGCGCTATCTCATCAACAGTACAAGGTCGTGGTCAAGTACCACAAGCACAGATGTTAAAAACAAAAGTTGGTTTTTATCCGTCATTTACTTGGAAGGACATTATTACCTATATGTGTTATGAAACACAATACACTCATGATGAAATGCGAATCACAAGTAGTCGGACGACGCTTAGCGCATACGAGACCAGATTTAAATGGACAATATTATATGACATTACAATTGTATCGAAAATTTGTAGTTAACTTATTAATTGACGCGAGATATTTCAATGTCCATTAGTACACAGAACAGACGTATCTGTCAGTTACTTGTCAGGCTTGAATTCTACAGCTCGTATAATTCCTATCCTGGAAGTTCGAGAAATCCGTCACGAACGAGAAAAAAAAATTGAGAATTCACGCAATATTTTCGAAAAATGACCCAAGCCTGATGTTTTGACAATTTTCAAAGTACACAGATCACATATCTAATCAATTAAGGATTCATCCGTAATCCGAAATATTACATGACGTAAATTCCATTTTAACCGGAAGTATAATACTATAGGGAAATATTGCAGTTGGCAGGTATAGTACCAGTTTTGTGTCAAAATGACATCTAACAGGTTCCACCTTCAGAATTGCACCAATTGAAGAAAATGTCTGTGCGTATTAGCAGCACCGTATTTATGTCGACTTCAGGATTACTTTATTTAATCCCAGCATCAAATGGACAGGCTTTCGATTCTGTCACTCACGTCTCATTAGTAAAATAAGAACAATGTTTGGTTTCACTCCCACAGTTCTGAAATCCAATGGATCGGGTCAAATCGACTCGGGTCGGGCTTCATTCCCTTGGATTTTTCAAATGCGAGGTGGCTATATAATATCAACACATTACACATAACTTCGTGCAGAATAATTGAAAGAATCCGAAAATAATTTGGTGAGTGAATGTCTTCGAAAAATAATTATAAGCAATCTTATCAGATCTGAAGACATCGATTTGAAAAATATTTATATCAAAATATAACGAGTTGGATGTTGGATTAAATTCGTTGAGCATTCAGAATCAGATGTTTCCGCAGATTCTTGAACGTTTGTAGTAAACATCCGGTTAGTAACGTTGAAATTTGTATCATTTTTTACCGATTTTCCTCGGGTATGTAATGATTAAAGCAATCGATATTTTTGCTCCATGCTCGGTTGAACATTTATCGCTCTAGTTCCACTTGAATCTGTTATTCCAAAACCATATACATTGAGGTATTTACGGAATGAACCTTAGAAGCCCTGTACTCCATGGAATAATGGGAATAATGTACATGTCATGTGTTTCAATTTTTTCCCATACATGTTAAACTACTGAAGCAAAGCAAACATATGTGATTCAAAATAAACATGCTAATAATTATATGGCTGAAATTCATCACGATTTCAAATTCAGTTTTAAATATTTATTTCCGGACCTAGAAACCGATAATATTGTGTAGAATATTTTCATTATGTTGGATCGTAGGACAGATTTTTCCAAACTATAGGAGATGGTAGATTTCTGAGAGCAATGATTATTTCGGTTTTCTTTCTAAAATTCTGATTAAATAATATAAGACGTCGATAAATTGGAAAATCTACCCATAAGGAAACAGATAGAGAAAAAAGTATTTAACGATAAATTGCATTTGAGTTGAGTCTTTCAACCCAAAGATCAGAGAACCAAAATATATTATACATGTATACCTTATTTCTTCATTAGTTCATTCTTCAACTTTAGTTACAGCGGGGGTGTATTTATAAAACCCGATCCAAACGAAACTTTCGACTACTTTCTTTTGTTTCGGACTCGACATTTGACACATCGCCTTCCAAACAAAACAAATAATATTTGATGAATAATCAAATTTTTTGTAACATGTCTCCCAGACGTGTCGTTTGAAAATATGAAGTTGTCCGCCCAGTAGTAATCAGGTAGTCCGACATGCACATTGTTGTCCCAAACTAACTCAATTCGACAATTCTGTAATTTTAAAAATGTGCCCTGCTTTACAAAATCTAAGATTCGCCTCACATAAAAATATATTGCTTTCATTAATATTTTGCATCGCTCATTGCAGTCGCAACGATGTTTCATGCTTTTGTCTATTAGACAGCCTATTTTCAACAGATTCGCTGTCCCAAGTAGAACTGATTGTATCTGTCAGAGACAGAAATAGCATTTGTGGTTAGTTCACCAAGATTAACGAATTGTGAATTATTGAGTCAAAATTTTAAATTCTGATACATTTCTGCAGCATCTCAAGATTCTCTTCGACACAAGTTGTTCCTAAACACAAACATCAAGGAAATGTCCCTGACAAGAAACGCCAGTGCGTCAGCGGTGGTCCATTCTGCCATATCAAAGAACGCACCAATCTTTATAGTTTTTATTTGGTTTAATGATTCTGAGGTTATGGACGCGGTATCGCAAGTAAGTTTATATATTTTTATTATTGCGATTTTAAAATGCAGTCACTCCGAGACTGTTAAAGGAAACATGTTGGATTGACCTAAGCCCGTACCGTGAAATGTGCTTAACTATCTAGTAATATCGGTTATAATCCAGCTGTCGAGCATTCTGACTGGCCTTCTCTAATCGGAATCCTTTTCCCTTCGCGCTGGTGGTCTCATTACAAACTTAATGAAACCATCCGGACAAAAAATTTTGGATTTCACCGTAACGTGACGATTGTATCGAAATATCGGTATTCCGACATTTTTAAAATATCTATCAAGAATTGATGAAACCGACACAGATTTAAAAGCATCAGAATTCTCTTCTTTCGTTGCTCATTGCCTCAGTACGGCGGATTACATAAGATCAAACTCCTACTGTAAAAATATAAAAAATATCGACACACTCTAGAGAATACTGGGAGAATAATGCTCGAGAAATGTACTTCTGAATAGTTTCTACTTTAATTGTTCTAGATTGTCGATTTTCAACAAAACAATAGAAGAGGAAGACTTTGGGATCCAACTTTTCTACTAGTCAATCCAATTATGTTCCACCGGAAAGACATTATTGGAATTGAAAAAAATCCGAATCTGTCGCCATTTCTTGACAAACTTTCTCTCCGCAGCTCAGTTTACATTTTGCACTCTTTCAATTATTTGAAAGAAATTGCATCGGTATCACAAGGACACGAATGTTTCGTCCTTATTCAAGAAATGTACTCAATTCGAGACCAGTCAGTAAAATTTGAAATAGAAGTATCTCCAGAATTTAATTATTTCAGCCACTTTATGTTCACTACACGTCGTCGTTCTGATTTTCGGAAAGCAACAGTTGTTGGAATTGCAATGGTAAAACGGATAGCATTTTCAGTAGTTGTCCTACTTAAAATCCTAAATTTAATATTATTAATTAAATGTTTAGGATGAAACCAATTATCCTTTCTCGGCAAAATTCAAACCAAATTCAACCGAATTACTCAGTGGATTTGATGTGGAAGTGTTTCACTATTTCAGAGATGCGTTGAATTTTTCGTAAGACAAATATAAAATATTATAGTATTATTCATCATAAATCTTTGCCACCTACCGCGGTAGTGGTATCCGAAGTCCGAATCCGCCAAATTTTGTGTCCAATAAAGAAAAAATTGAGACGTGACAAGTCTGCATAATCGACAGATATCTCAACTTGCATCAATATTTCAGAAATTGATTTTTAAAACCAGTCAATTAGTTGAAATCTATCTTAATGAATTGGAACTCAACCCATAACGGCCCTTTCTAATATAAAATATTAAAATTGAATATTGAATATTAAATCATCAATGTTAAAATTGACAGGAACCCCAAACTTTTATAACATATAATAAGATTTTTTTTGGAAATTATTTCTCGGAAAAGTTTATTTTATTTTTTACAAAGAAATATGGTTTGGATTAATTTTCACAAAAATTGTAGGACAAATACTTATAACCAGTCGGCAGTCTGTCATAAAATAGTAGTGCACACAGTTCATAACTCCTATTGGTGGGGAGGGTTTAATCCCTGAGAAAGGTGGTTGCTTGAAATAAGTCTTTCTCCAGAGGAGTTTCTACTTGGAGGGGTACCTTCCTTAGGTTACATGGAAGCCCAATCGGTTCCCTACAAAATATTCTTCATAATCCTTGACAATTATGTACTTGCCGGCGAATGTCAATTAATGTGTACATCTTCTAAGGGCAAATTAGTCAAAATCACCCCAATCGCTTCCTAAACTTTAAATTATGATTTTCACCAAATAGAGACCAAGTGATCAAGGGGATTGGATACATTCGTCCCGGACCCAATGAAACCTTGACTGGCTATGCAATTCAGTTGAATAATGGGGATGGCGACATTGCAATTCCCTCAGGAGAATTTCTAACGTTTCGGCTCAAGGGACCAGATGGAATCACATATATTCATCCTGTTTTTCATGCACCGTATAATCACAGAATTCTTTTCTGATCTAATTAAATAATTATATATTCATCTTTATCTATCGCTAATAATTTATAATCATATTTGAAGTGTGACCGCATTCTTCAAACAACCACCACCGAGTTCGATCCGTAATGTGTTCACTCAAGTGTTCACTGCGGAGGTTTGGCTTTGTTTTGTTACAATTTGGCTCGTAATCGTCAGCATTTTGAGGCTATCCGTGCGAGTCCGACAGGGAAGGATTATATCGAACGACACAGATGATCGAATCGCAAAGGATTCGATAATATGGGCAATCGGTGCAATATGCCAGCAAGGTAATTTTAGAAATGTTAGCATTCACAAATTCGGTAGCCATTGTCTACACTCTACGCTCTATCTTTTAGGGAGACATAATTTGGGTCATTCCAATGAATCGTTTTTTTCCGTAGTCTAAATGATGGACTGGGTACGTTCTACTTATTGTCTGAAAAAAAAATATTGCCTTGCGAATATCAATTTTCGAAGAAAGGAAACATTTTTCAGTAAAATTTAATTGTGAAATTTTTGAAGCTTTGATTCTACTGTAAAGGCAAATTTTGACTGTTCTGCTACACCCAAAAAAAATCTAGTTACCGTTGAGTATACGGGTTCCGTTGTATTTTGTTCTTCTAATCGTAAGTTACGAAAAAGTTAGATTTAACAATAAATATTTTATTTTATCAAAGGATGGCACATGAGTCCAAGTTCACCGTCTGTAAAGATTACGTTTGTTTGTGGAATTTTCACGGGGCTGATATCTTATGTCGCTTATTCTGCCTCATTGGTTTCAATGTTGTCAATCCAAGTTGTTCCAATCCGTGAATTCATTGACCTCCTCAGGGAAAACTTCTACGTCGCCAGTGACCAACGAATCCCAACAGCCATTGACTTTGTTAAGGTTAGTGTCAAAATACAAAAAAAACGTTATTTTAGATAATGTGTAGACGACAAGATGGTTCACAATCTTTTGCCCAACTATCGAGATGTGCATTCTGCAGAGAATTTTACTTTGGGCTCCGGGGCTCACGCGATTAATACCTGTGCAATGCTTAAGAATTTACAAGAAAAACTAAGTCCGTCTTGAGACACACCTGATTTCGTGGGCTAATATCTAGAATTTCCACACCGTGACGTCATCGATATATGGTATCGATGACTATGTAAATCATTAAATTCTCTACAAAACCATGATAACGCTTTCTTTAAACCTCTAACTTGGGTTGTAACGGGTTCGGTAACCCCTTGTGGACTATCTTGTGGTAACTAATGATTTAAATGAAAATAGGACCTGGAAGAGACAAATAAGATTCCAAAACTGGGAGAAAATGTTAGATTTGTGGATGTTTCTGACAGTTTTCAAACACTATTGAAGACTCGCTTTGCACTCGTCACTATCCCAGATTCATTTTACCCTGTCATTCGTCAAAATCACACGGATCAATTTATTTGTAGTGCTGTGTCCACTAAAGTAGTAAATTCTCAACTAGCCAAAAGCAGTTGCCTTGTAAAACGAGGCTCACCGTTACGGGAATTCTTTAATTACAAGTAAGTTCGGTCAATCTCTATAAATTTCTACCTGATTCAGCTCCTGCCCTTGATCTCGTGGATCATGTCTCATTGCCAATAGAAAACCAACATATTTAAAATATTATATGATAATGATTTTGGGTCATTTTCAGCAAAAGTGAATATAATTTTCTTGTAAAAAATGATAGTGGAGTATATAGCAAATTACACTTTTCGTGAACGTTAATAGATAAACTCTTGAAAATATTTTAGCTTTGTAGATCTTTTAATCGGATTTGAGTGGGCAAAAGTTTAAAGAAAAGGATATGAGAATATGGATTGAGAAATATAACGAGTAACCGCAGCTTTTATTTTTACCATTTTCGTTGACAACTAAATTATATATTATATCATTTTTTTAAAGACTTTTGGTGATGCAAGAGCGAGGAGTTAAGGCCAGAATGATGCAACACTACGTGATGGGTACGTCAATTCAGTGTTTGGAAACTGGAACATCTCAACTGAGTTTTGAGCTGGCTGACATTTTCACACCTTTTCTCATCCTAATAATTGGTATTTTGTTAAGTTTTTTAATCGCTCTCTTTGAACGATTTCCTCTCTTTAGACGAGAATTGACAAGGTTTCAAAGAAGAAAACAAAGTTGGGGGAAAATAATTATTTAGTGTTCACATTTTAAAATTCTGGAAAAATCGGATCACCTATTTTTTTCATCACCAAGAGAGTGTTTTGATTGTTCCGAGCAAGTTTCATTGTAATTATTTATTGGAATTTGAATTGAATTATGATACAAATTTCAAATATTCCACAATCATAAATAACACTTTCGGTCTAAGTCGTTCTGAATTTATTTACAGTGACACACTTACACTGTATTATCGTTATTAAATTAATTACAGTATTTAAATTATAGATTTCTAAAAATTATTTGCGAATACATTCCGTACGCAAAAATGCTTCGCTTTTTGTCCTGCCGAAAGTTTCCTCAATTCAAAGATTTTTAGAATTGGACCCATTGCACAAACTTAATGTGACAACTGTTTTGGATGCGTTTTATTTTAGAACGAAGAAGAAATAGTTATAATTTAATTTTTTATGTGTATATTATCACATTACATGTATTTATATTTATAAGCCATATTCTTGCACACCACGACTAGTTATCAAGATGAAAGAAGAATATGGCACTGACTACTAGATCCTGGATAAAACTCCCCAGAAAATGTATATGTCACTCTTTCTCGGGGATGTGGTACGTTACCCGTTTCCGTCAATTCAACACAGAAACATATTTAGTTGTTTTAATATTGTGAAACTAATTTAGTAGTAATAATAATAGTTGTGAATTTTGACCGGGGTTTACTTAACATTTGATTCCCGAAATCATAGTTTAAATGTGAATTGTCTTTATTCCGGTAGGTTATGAAGGGATTTAAATACATTAATTTGTAACTTGTACATTCTATTTTGACCATATTCATATTTTAAATGTTTTATCATGTGCTTTCATAATTTGTAGTAGTTACATTCAAGTGATACAAATTGCAAAACATGCAATATAAGTAATTTAGAACAACACCACTTGACCAAGGGCTATACCAGTTTCTATTCCTGAAATGTAACTTGTGAGACTTTTGACTTCTGGACTTGTCCAAAGAATTTCGTTTGCAAACTAATTTTTCATGATAATAAAATTAAGTATGCGTAATTAATTTTGCACATTACATCGGCACATACGGGTTAATAAAAATTCCAGAGTCGAGTTCGATTGGCAGAACCACTACCGGGGGTGAAGTCTCTGGCGGATGTGTGTAAATCAGCCATTTCCGATTCACGATGTCAAATATTCCTGTGAAAAATAAAGAATCCCCGTAAAAATTAGAACCCCTAAACCGATTCACGCTAGACAAGGTGGCACAAGCAAGTGTTCATATTTTAAGAATTAGTTACTCAATAACATCAACTAAATGCAACCAACTTTAGAACATTTATAAGCCAAATAATCATTGCAAGAAAAAGAATTTTGTAGTTGGTAGTTAAAGTAATTTTCACGTTAGGTTATCGATTTACAATAGTGCATGGGCGACACAGTATTTCTCAAACTATTCCAATTACCAAGTGCGACCGTAGCTGCAGCTCCCAGGCGTCCCAAATCCGTGTCTCTGTCAAGCCTAAATATTGGAAATTCTTCATTGCTGTTGTCACTTAAAATCTTCTTCACGTGTTTCATATCAAACGGAGATAAGTGTTCGAATTTGTCAACTGTTTCATGCCGTTTCTTACTCCAAGTCAATCGTTGGAGTTCTTGCTCAACCGGAAGTCGGATGTACCTTTAGAATAATATGTACCATGTCTTTTAATTTCTAATAAAAGCAGGTTGAACTCAATGGTTCAGATCAGATGAATTGAAGTTTCGACTGAGATTATCCGAATTTAATGTAAACATGTCTAGAGCTTTAATTACATACTTTAGTCAGACATTTGGTAACAACCTAAAGTTCGACAAGTTGTTCTTCAGTACCACTACTCTTATCTGTACTAAAAATTACGCGGAGAAATCTGGTAGAACAATCTTACTTCTTATTCGAAAAGTTTCAAATCTGATCGGAACCAAACAATATTTATATTTATTGCACTTACATGTTACAGTGAGTGTAACTTTCTCCAAGTCCAACATCAAAAATGTCCAATTTGGACTCAAGGAGGTCGGGATTTGGAGCTACTTCGATATTTTGAAGAATAGGTGTTGCTCCAGGTGGAGCATAAATAAAATTAACACTAAACCCATCCGCAGTTCCACTTCCTGTGTCTCGTAAAATGTCAATCGCGTGATTAAGACTTGTTGCTCCAAGTAAGGCTCTCATTAAGAAGGAAGTCGCTGAAAATTCATAGTATGGTTTTATAGTTTACTTTTTTTTTGTACATCTACTTTCCATCGGTTATAATATTCTTATACGATAATCCTTTTTGTACAATCCATAGCTTAACTTAGTGCATAAATTAAGGCAAGAAATTGACATTGGGTGATAATTATCCACGATAGGGATTCCGAGGTAGGAATTTGCAAGACTGGATTTGGCGTTTGGAATTGGCACTTTATGATTACAAATCTGTGACCGGTTAAGAATTCTTCGGGAAGACTATCATGAGAAAAGAATTCGGTCACATTAAATATTTTAAGCATTCTAACATTTCGGCCAAAATTTATTATTCTATAGCGATAAACTATTTTGGAAATTCAGGCGGTGTAAACTTTAGTTAAAAAGGTCGTCAGAATATCGAAGTATTACGTACGAGTTTTGTCCGGACAAATGAGGGATGGTACAAGACTATCCATGGAATGAAAAACGCCATGTTCATTGTAACCCATCGTGTATCCAGGCAGACAACAAGAGTAGCAAAGCGTTGAAAATTTTTCAACTTTCTCGCCATTCTCATTCAAGATTTCAGCATTCAAGATGTAAATGTTATTTTTCAATCCTCTTCTCGCGTCCTCTGTGTGACCCAAAAGAACAGTGTCCTGTAAAAGATTGTCGATTTCAGATTATAATACACCAAAATTTCTCGGATTCGTGAATAAGTACTTGTTGACTACGTTAAACGTTAATTGTACTTTAAAATTCAGGCAAAAGCCAGGTGAAATAATTTGTTAATAAGTTGTATTGGTTGGAATGTGAAATAAAATTATCACAGAAAGATAAATTAATATTTTATCTGATTTGAAGAAACCGAATTTTGTTCCAGCGGAACGTGTCCCACATAACCAGGGGATAAATACAGTTGGATGATACATGCAGCCTGAATCACAGAAAATATAATATTGCGCAATTCAGGATCCGGCGACACAAGGCCCGGTCGTCTTAACCAGGTGGTCGCACAGCTCAAGTGGTCACGTGTTGCACTTCTGTAAGTACGAGACTCTAAACGTCTACAAACTTCGCACTCCTCCGTTAATTCAGTCACTGAATTTAGTTCAAATTTTTGTACCTTGTTTGGATAACTCAAAATGCAAGTACATCCAGTTTCGGACTTATCTCCATGAAATTTCTCCTCCTGGGATGGAACAATGAGCATCTCAATGTGCAACAAAAATAGCTGTTACAATATATAAACCGTAAAAAATCCATCGTTAATTCGATTATTCTTTTTTGTTTGATTTAAACAATGACTTTGACTAACTTTGTAGAATGGAATCTCACATCCAATAGCAATTCCTTCCAACTCTTCAACGTACCCTGGAAACTTGGTCTTGCATAGATTCAGTGTGTAGTTGAACACTTTCTCTCCATGTGGAGTTTCGTAAATTGGAATTAGCAGGCCTTCAAGGAAGTCATACGTCTTGATCACTTCATGAATAAAATTCTTGAATGTCCTTCCCTTTCATTGGAAAAGTAAAATTAGGATTAGTTCAGAGCAGGCCATGTTGGAATTTTAAGTAGGTCCCAGTCTTGAACTTATAATCACTAATAGAAGGGCGGCGCAATTCCCAGAAACAGAGAGGTCTCACGTGACTTAATGTTGTTTTAATCTATTGGATTTACAGTGTTTCTTAAGTGTCTCTGTGCCTTTCACGTAAAATTCTCTGCGAATTATACTTCTAACTTTTATTTAGATAGCCTCCAGGACTAGAAAACCAACATTGGGTGAAGAAAGTGAGGATTAAAAATAGCTATATCAACCACTCAATACATAATTCTCCGAAAAA
>JAQGCA010002823.1:0-13021 GCA_034698945.1 Protaphorura quadriocellata | reverse complement strand
AGGATGTCATTCTGATTTGACTTCAATTCAATTGAGTTTAACAAAAACCAACTGTTTTAAACCCTCGTTTCAGTACTTGAAAATCAAAGCGGGCAAGTAGACGAGAAGTTGGGTGGAATACCAGCAGTAAAGCATAGTGACTCGTAGCAAATGCAATTTTTGCATTTGCTCATAGGCAGAAATTCGGGCGGAAATTCTACACTATCAGTAAAATTCTCTGTATTTAATAATGAGGAATAAAATGTGCTAAGGACATAAATTGTGGCACTAATGGCACTAAAACAGGAGAGAAACGCAATGACTGCCCAAATCAAACCAAACTATACTCAACGAGCCATATTATCCTCGGTTTGGTGTGACCGATTATCAACAATTCGGGCAGATCTTCCGAGCAGACAATCCTGGAAACAGGGGCTCTGCTAACAGGACGACCAGTGTGCGGAAAAGTTCGGATAAGCGCGCAACAGCAATTAATGAATACTTTAGCGGGCGCTTAGCAAGTAGTATACCGTCTGTCGCAAAAGTAAGCCCCCCCCCCCCTAATTGTCGCTCCCATAGTGACATAAAACTTATGAATGTTACTGCCATTCAAATCAATTCAATAGCTCACTATCATCACCATCTATTCAATTAAATGGCTTGACCGTAACATAATTTTGCAACTTGTTTACAGAAAATTGTAAACAAAGGGGGGTACATACTTTTGCGACATACGGTATAGTGAGTATAGTCGCCTCTAGTGCACTTGCTGTTAGTTCAGCAGACGCCCCTTCACACTTCCAGGCCGGAAGTTCCAGTGATATCTGGAACTGTCTATCATCGTATTGAAGTAATATTCTCATAATCCTCCTAAACACATGAAAACTTTATCGATTGTTATAAGATCTGACATGAGGAGTTTGTTCTATCCCTACTTAAGAAGACGAATTTTATGAATATTGAATATTCTTAGTTTTTAATATCGTCCCTGTTCGAAAATTCACACATACGTTGGTATTATTTTTCCATTGATTGCCGAACATCCCAGACACATTTGTGCCATTTGAAGGACAGAGGCTTGGCCTTTACTGAAGAAATGCAAACTATGGAATGGAACGGATGGATTTTATAAGTCATTTCAGTTCTTCGTACTTACCTTCTAACTTCATTCCAACTTCTAGACATTTCTGGAATCGGCAGTATGGACATCTTTTTCTCTGTGTTTTATCAATATGACAATTTCTTTCTGCTACGCAAGTGTACACTTTTTTGTTTTGGACGGTTCTCTTGAAAAATCCTTTGCATGACTCACAGGTTAGGAGACCATAATGATAGCCCGACACTTTATCCCCACACACAGGACAAAGTTCTTCAATCCCTTCTTTCGTATCTGGCAGATCTGGGGCTAGAGCTGCGACTGTATACTCTAGTCCACTTGTTGTCGCACTGGCCGCTTGAGTAGCTGCTGCAATTAACAAGTAAAAAGCATATTTTCAATAAAATAAATAATCAAATGAGATAATCAAAAAATTGACAGCTAATACAACAAATCGGAGCTTCTTGTATTACGTTTACGTTGTAAAAGCATAAACATAAGTACTTGTATTGTATACCATTAGAAAAATTACAAATTACGTCAAGTACAACGTTAGGCTAGGTAATAGTAATCATGAGATAAGATTTAACACTAACTGCACAGTAACATAGGAGGTGATTAGATAGTAATAGTAATAGTAAACGTGACAAACCGAATGAACACAATTGTTATTTATTTAATACTCCCGGCAATAATTGCAGTACGAATAATTTACTGGTATCCTATCTCAGGAACCACAAATGGTTAGAGAGTGGGCGAGTATGTCAATGCAAAAATTAGCCTTCGATAATCTCTGAATATCCGAAAGTACCTACTAAAGTAGCCCACAGAGAAACGAGGTGGAGAAAAGTGGAATTTCTTAACGCTTAATAAAACCCACTGACACTTAACTCATGACCCCCCCCCTCGCAGTGCTGCCAAACTGAATCAATGTAGCGCCAAAATTCAAAAACTCCCAACTCGAAGCTTATAGCATGGAGCTATAGCTATATGGACTAGCAAAAACTATGCGCAATTGTCAAATTCAAATTGTCGCAGTAATTAGTCTCATGATGACCTGCATGCAGGTCAATAATATGCGAGGTTGCCAAATTTGAACATTGCCACGAGACTTAGCATACGAGGTTGCTTGACTTGCGAATCGTCGCAACCTCGCAACTATTTATGCCCATTCATTCCCGGTCCAGACCATATTCCCATTCTTCGATCATTTGAAAGATATCTGTACGTATTATGACGTAAGGACCATCCCATTTGGCCTAATCATCTTGAACACAATAAATCTGCCTAACTACCTACATATGATAAATGAAGATAGAAGGGTATGGCAATACAATATGTAGCAGTAGCTGTGTTGGCGCAAAAATGTCACTGGATGTCTTAGCTTACCAAAAACGCCAAAAACCGAACATGTTCCAATCAAAACAGTTTGGCATGAAGGAATCGGTATTGGAATTATGTGAGCGCTATCTGATTCAATATGTAGAGAGAAAGCCGAATCTGAAAGAATTTTCAGCTTGGTTGAGCCGTTCTTGAGAAAATGGGAAGAACCGCGCCGGTAGTAGTTGTCAAGATGCTATCATGATCATGTAATAGTAATAGGTATAAACGCTATCTGACTAAAAAATTTCTTAAGAATCTAAATCAAGAGGAATTTTTATGATCAGATGAGTACTTCTGGAGATGAATGGTGAAAAATCAAAGACGGGAGGTGGGGGGGGGGTGAGGGGGTGATCAGAGGGCTCAGTCAGATTCAGTATTTCTCTCTAATAATAACCTTGACATTTTCAAAAGTCTTTAAAATGGACGTCAGTCCCATTTTTCATAATATGCAACAGAAACATCAGGGTGGTGTTGACAGTGTTGACATGAATACTGTAAGGTACTTTACTTTCTAACTATTCCGGTACCACTAGAGAGTACTTAAGGAAAGAGTGCTGACATGCATCTGCTTCATGTGGAATTGAATTGAAGGAAACTCAAATCCATTATCTCACAAGTCCATGGCATAATAAATCGGTGCGTTGATCTCATGTGTGTATGTATGTATGTGTGACTGCAAAAGGAATCAAATCAAATCCCAATGGCGATGCACAAATTTTTCTGGTAAAATAAAATTAGGCCAAAGGCCAGGAGCGGTAGGGTTAGCTTCCAATGGCACCGTCGATTCGAACTCAACTTCTGTATTAAATGCGGGCTTCACTTTTGTTGACACAAGGCAGACGGTGTCACAGCCACACACACACTAAGCACCTTGTTTAGCAAGTATGTCACCAATAATAATGCATCTAAACAATTAATTTTTGTTTTTATTCCTTTCTCCTTTTCTAACATATTTCACGACGGTTGGTTTAGAGAATCAGATTGACTCTAAAGCAACTCAACCTGTGACCGGACAGTCAGAAATCATTGAAACTTGAAACACCAAATTGAAATTTCAAATCTCAGTAAAAATGCTGAATAACAACTCTTACAATTTAGTTAGTCCCAACGACATTCGACATGCGACGTTGCCATATTTCTCAACGATGTTTGGGGATACGACAACCTAGACGTAGACCCCGTGCTCAAAAATACACCAAAAGGTCCAGGAGCCAGTACAAGTTCAGATAACATACAAAACTACGCAGAATTCAGTTCGTATGCTCCTCAAGCGTGCGTGAAAACAAAAGTGAGTGAATTTATCCTATCCTATCCTTATCCTACGGAAAAAACTGTTAAGGGCAAAAAAATATCTTCTTATCCCTTCAAACTTTCGGCAGCAACGCTACAGCATAATAAACTTCTGTGTCTGGCTGTAGCTGTGACTGTGCATATCATCCATTATCCAGATTTCGTTCAAAACACTTTACGGTTCCGTGAATGTCTGAATCGAATCTTGACGAATTGAAACTCTTGTCTCTTGTGGAGTGGTCTGCAAGATGTGTCGTAGATTATCGTAAAAATGTAGAATTACAGATGTCGTCGGTTGTACGGCCATGCCATGTTTTCGCCTAAGTAAAATGCATTATCAATATCAACGCGTGCAGCGAAATTATACCACGTGTACCTGTCTCTCGACTAATCAATCCTACATATCTAGCAAACAGATATCACAATGGGGCCGTTCATACATGATGTCAGGCATCTAGCCGGTTGCGTAAATCATTGAAAGAGCACAATGAATCCATTCTGAATCAACTCAAAAAGCCAACCCAAAAACCTACCATGATGTGGGTATGCAGGTTGTTCCAGTCACACGTGACTGTCGTTGCACACCATGCCAATAGCAGTTAAGCGGTGTGAAGGAGGATTGAGGTCGGTTTGAAAAATAGACAAATAAATACGGTAACACGTAACACCATTTATGAACAACCAAAAGCTTGTTCGGCAAATACAGT
This sequence comes from Protaphorura quadriocellata, assembly GCA_034698945.1. Lineage (NCBI taxonomy): Eukaryota > Metazoa > Arthropoda > Collembola > Poduromorpha > Onychiuridae > Protaphorura > Protaphorura quadriocellata. Next base: position 8,566 of record JAQGCA010002823.1, on the reverse strand, counting down.
TCATTTCTATCTTTTCTATGGAGACCCAGATGATCAGGGCGGAGCCTCCCCACGTATATGTTCACCCTGGCGAGGTATTTCTGAACCTTTGATATGACGACACTAAAATCAAATCAATTCTAATCCAATTCCATAGTAACCTCGATATACCGTAATAGCAGAACAACCCACCTCCTATAATAACAAACAAAATCTAAACTAGGAATATGTCATCCCGTCAACGGTTGCGCCACAAAAAAGCGAGCGAAGCGAAGCTCGTCATCACATCTTTTGAAAAAGAAAATCCACTGAAACTGATTTTTTTTAAATGAAGTTTTCAATAATTAAATTATTTGTTTGAAATTAAATTGTTAAAGAAAAGAACGAAAATATTTCAATAATGCATTTACAATGAACATATATTGGAGAAATCAAAAACGAAAGTAAAATCTTGGATATTCAACTTTTGACATTTGTATTTTCAACCTTACACAGCATAACCTGTGACATGTAATATTCCAACCTTACACGGTATATAACTTTACGCAAACATCATTAGCAGAAAGACTATTTAACTATTTTTCATATATAATTAATAACAAATATTACAGATTCTCAATCATTAACATCCTTCCATGTGAAAAATTTCCACTGCAACGGCCGTCTTTGTTTAAGCCGGTTCTAGTGTGAGGCATACCGTCGCTATCGAAATTTATCCCATGCCAAATACCCATACACACTAAAACTCGAGTTTAAGGGGACACCCCTTAACAGTACACGACCAACATGTAGTCATTGCACAGCTACACCCACACGGGAATCTCCCCTGTTTGGGCCCAATTGGCCCAGTAGTTCCGGAGATATGCGCTGGAGGAAAAACTGCCGACACCACTAAGGAGAGATACAAATCGATTTCGGACCACCTAGACGAACAGAAAACCTTCACTACGCTCGGCTCGCTTAAAATTCCCACCTCTCACATGTTAGAAATATGGTTCTAAAAACCTCTCTCGTCTATGATGTAATTATTTTCTGGCCCTTTGATGGTGCGTAATAACGAGGCTTTACTGCACGCACTAGAATTCAAAACTATAACTTGAGTAAACAGTGTAAACCAAACTGGTCACTTGGCTTTGTTGTATTTCTTTCGGGCCCGTTGATCTCAACGAGTGATGATAACAATAATACTGTAACTGTTTGATATCTGCATCCGCAAGCTCTGTGTACATACAACGACACGAAATACGAATACGAATGCGTAAACAAATGGTGTAGGGAGAGGCAGATCCTTTACGAGATTATCAGTGGAAGACATTATGTAGTGTTAAATATTGCACTGCAACCTATGAACTCTTTGACCGACAAAACACCAGCACAGGTCCAGCAAAACACTCCCACGTCCTTATAATTCTATTTTATAAATATTTATTTCCCTGATCAGTGGCGTTTTCAGAATTCTCTGATGGGGAGGGGTCGATCCGATGACCTGGTTCAATTCGTCGAAACGACTCCACCGGCCGGATATGCTAATTCAAGCGATGACATTGTCTGTCGCAGTTTGTATCAGAACAAATATGTGTGACCGAAATTCGATATTCCCAGCGTAAAAAGATAGTTTAACTCGAAAATCTCGGATTTCCGATTCTTTCCATGTTATGACTTTCCTAACCACTACAAGCATAGTATTATGACACCTACCTCTCTTGGGTCGTCACGTAGTTTATGAAATGCTTCTTCAATCGGTGACCTTATACGTATTAAAACGATTCGTGTCCGGGAAGATCACCCGCACCATTTTTGGTCGAGCATTACCCTTTCATAAGAATGGAAAATTGGCAAAACCAACGCAATGCCGGCTCGTGCTGAACACCTCGTGGTTATCCCTGCTTACTGCTGCCGTGCTGCCCTAGCCTTATCTAGGTATGTACAATAGAAATTTGCGGTTCCAGCGGTTTACTGACAGTCTATCAAACTTGTTTCCTTCAACAAATACGAAATACCTGAGTCAAACCTGAATTATTTCTATTTCCATCCCTAATCCCTGGAATGGACCCAATCTTGATTCATTTTCACATTGTGACATAGTTCAAATGTCATAAGCCTTGACTTGACATATTGCTTTACCTGAACTGTACATATATCCATGATCCATAACATGAACGCCATGATGATTAGCGGCAGTTGTGAGGAGCCCATGATGATTGACATTATTATTGTGGGCAGAAATATGGTTGTGATGATCCGTCCATAAATTCGTACTTGTGTGATGAACTAAATTAGGGGGAGTAGGCGAATGTCCACTCAGAGGTGGACTTAAATTGAATGGACTCATGGGCAAGTCCATTGCTTCTCGTCGTCAATTCTTCTTCAATTTTTTTTTACTAGTTACGTCTGTTTGACCAACCAAAGGGTTCCCGCAGTGGTAATCGTAACAAATCTAGTAGCGTTTCTTTCCTTGTGTGTTAAAAAAAAGTTCAACTTCTGTCTGTTCTTATCGTCAACCAACACTAGCCGTCGTCGTATCATCCATCAATCTACGCGTTACAGTATTATAAATATAACTCTCTTCAAAAATTGGACGACAGGCTCATATTTTTCTGGTATCACAGCTTAGGAAATAGCTAACTGGCACTGAATCTCTGGAGAAATATTAACTTTATACAAATACGTGCGACGAAAAAAAAGAAGGCAGCATAAAAAGTCTGCCGTCCGTCGATTTTTGCACTTGAAAAAATTCTAAGGTCCCTAGCTAATTCTAGGAGGCAGCAGAGTAGTACAAGAGTGTACGAAATAGGCAAACCGAAGACAATTGAATAGGCGCGCAGTTATTTTTTGCTCTTGCTCTGGAGATGATGAAGTGCCGGAGGTAATGATTCGTTCACCAAAATCTCGTAATGTAAAATCTAACGTGTAATCGTTGTTTAAGAGGGAGGAGAGAAGGGACGTGTATATTGTACAGTACACGTCTGTCCGTCCCGTCAGTCAGGTAGATGTAGAATACGAATGAATTTTTGCACAAGAATCCACAAGTAGCACAGATTTTTTCGGTTACGTCACTCTTTCTTCTTCGCAATAATGTAGTGTAGTCAACCAGCCAGACTCAAACTTTTTTTTTCATATTACAGGCAACCAACGTAAAAAATCACTTTCTTTCAGTAACTAACTTTAGAAACAACCCTTGATCAAATCACAATTCAAATATGTCAGTCTCCACTTCTGTCCTGTCACCCAATATTTCTCGGACCTCTCCCAGTAAAATAGTCAATCTTAAAATCACTCGCCCTTTGATCCCAAACTCCAATCAAAAGACCAATTTCCATCCTCACAAATCCACACAAAATGCTAAACCATCAGATCCAATTATAGATCCGCAGTCTTCACTTTTCTAACTCAATCCACAATCCAAAACTTCACTTTGTTTCCATCAAAATGAGAACAATTTTGTCAATCAAAGGCACAAAGACAATAAGTCAAATGTATATTTTGTTTTATAGGACTGAATAATTTTCAAATGTATGTGAGGAGAAGATAAGGTACATTCGTGGTTGGAATTGAAACGGTGACTGTGAGACTGAACCGGATAACCCCGTCACTAATCAAGAGGGATCGTGGTTGAAGAGAATAATTTTAGGGTGAAAGAAGTATACAAGTGTGAATATATAATTGTGTTATAATAATGATGAGGAATAAATATAGGAGAAGAAACAAGGGGTCCTAAGAAGTGTTTTTGGAAGGAGACGAGATGAGAAGAAAAACGGCGTGAATCCTTCTCCTGCCTTCACTTACTTACAAATGGAATGGTTTGACCGAGTAGTGGTAGGGACTAGTGAAAGTGGTATGTTGTTGTGAATCGTCGTCGTCCTACTTTGCGAATCTATGTCTATGTTAGCTAACACCCCATAGCAATAGCATAGCTCTAAAGCCGGGCCCCCACCGACTAGTGACTAGTGACTCCAACTATTACTCCATCGCATCCTAGCCCCCCTCTTCTCTATTACGTCCTCTCTTCGTCTCTTCTATAACATCCACATCCACATCCATTCCAACGAGATTGAAAGTGTTCTCACCCACCCAGTACAAGTACAAGTACAAGTACAACCAGAACCAACCATAATACTTAACTACCTTCAAAAAACCTAGTCAAGCTTCTAAAACTAAAAGAATAGAGAATAGGAATGGGAATGGGAATAGTCCAATACTACAAGCAACCAATATACCCAGCCATGAGCCATACTATTCCCATATCTCTCACTCTCAACTTCAATCCTATCCCTCAAGTTGCCCTACTAACCCACTTTTGCCAAAAACCTCTCTGCTAAGCTCAACACACTACCACTAGTACCACTATACCTACACACTATTCTGTTTCTCTTCTCTACTATTCTACTACTCTACTACCAATGCACTCTAATACTCCAGATTGCGATGTTCCATTTCACCATATAACCAATACCAAATGTCCTAAAACACACCTAAACCTAATACTCAAGCTCAGCTCTACATTTAGATCCTCTTCATTTCTTACTCTCAATCTCTACTCTCCTCCTCAATATTTGACCCAATTTAACCATCCACACATAATATCAAAATTCAAATTGACCTCATCCGCAGAGATAAATATCAACGTGTATTTAAATTCTTTCCAAAAACTACTACACGTACATCAACCTTCAAACGCTTACACAATTAAAACAAAAAGATTCCCATCCCACCTCATTGACCCCATCCGGTCAGATTTTTCCCACACAATTATAATTTAACTCTCTTAAACTTTTACTTTCAAATATATAAATGTTTTTAATTCTTGTCAGCGTGGAAATCTCGTGTGACTATTTACAAGTGTAATTACCTGTGTAACCCTGCTAATCAATAACTTAACCATAACTAAACTGAGCTACGAACCAGTAATGGTCCATTTATTCCATTATTCCTCGTAACATGACATCCCAGAGTTTAGATTGTCTATGAGTGAGAGAATGAAAACAAAAGTGGGTCCCTACTCATTCAATATCATTGTGACATCAGTTGTCCCATTAGGTTATTTTAAAAGTTTCACTCGCTGTATATCTTTGACATTCTGCTAACATAAAAATAAAATTCAACACAATACCGATCCTAATTCAGTAGTGGTAATAAAATGCAACTGTATTTACTATTACTTTCGCCTTCACTCACAACGTTGCGACTTCTGAATTCGGGAATGTCAAAATGAAATTATTTATCTGGGGTGCTGAATCATTGATTTTATATTGATTATAAACACATCTAAACATTTCGAATAATTTTTGACTCGCCTAAAATAATTGAATATCACTTTCCATTCTTGTTATTATGTAAAATCTCCAAATGCACTGAGGCTCCGGACAACCGATATCTGCATGCATGTTGACCTAATTAACGGTGGAGTACATCTGTCTGTACACTACAATCCAATCCAATCAATGAATCACAATCCGCATTGTGATTGTAATCATTAAATCTTTATAATCACGGTTTTTATTTTACGTACATCCAGTATTTTACATTTTACTCGAACTGCATTATCACACCAAATAAATGTTAAAATATTATCTGGCTCAACTTGACACAATTACATAATAATCTGTTCATCAGAAGTTGAGTTACAGGTAGCCCAAGTAGAGTAAACAAAAGGTTCACGCTCAGTGCGAAAAAAAAATTCATCAAACTTTGAAGTTAAATAACTCGCGTTCATAATACTTCATAACAAACAATACATAATGTTCCTATTACAATATGCGCTGGCAAGCAAAGCGGCAAGACAAGGCGGTGAACAGAGGACTATCTCACAGTCAAAGGCAAACGTCAATACTTGTATGTTATGGGCAATCGGTAGAATCGGACACATTGCAGTCCGTGTAATAACTAATAAGGATAATATTGAGTTGTGTGAGTACAAAAATCCAACATTCTATTCTCTAAAAATTGACTTATCCAATCATAACTACTTGCATTGGTTTATCAATAACTGGCATAAAACACAAAGTCGAAGGTTAATCCACCAAACGCATTTTTGTAATTGTTTCAATGTTTTGAAACAACAGCAAACGACGGCAAATAAAAAAATCACTAAAGTGGAAATAAATAGTTAACCAAGTATGCCAAAAAAGTGAGATTTCCTTCCGTACAAAAATTGAACCATGGCTCACATTTATTGATTTGATTGACATAGATGTACCGTTTACGAGGAAGAATTTTCCTCGAATTAAATATTCAGTCCAGGATTAGGATTCAGTTACAAGTTATTTGAAGAGTCCAGTCCTGTCACAAATTGAAATCACCCGAGAATAAAATTAATCTTGGGTTTCTCCTCATGCGGAACCGACACTTTTCGATTTCAACTGCCCTTGGTTTGATAAATAAAAAAGACAATGATCTTTGTGCGGCAAAACCTACTTGGGACCTGTTCCTTTGAAATTATTTTTAAGTTTCAGTCTTTTCCAAATTTTACACAGGAAAACAAATCATATCCTTTATTATTTATTGTCCTTTATGGAAGAACAATGTAAGCAGAAATGCCGCTTTTGAATCTGGACACTTGAATAAATATCTTTGATTTGATGATTTGATTTGATTTGATATCAAAAGTATTCTACAAAACATTGCATACAAGTTTGCCTTCAATATTGGATATTGATAGGAGAGTAAACATTGTAAAATGTTGAGGCTCTCCGGGCGTGAGGAATATGGAATCCCGTGTCATATGTAGGTATAGTCATCTGCTTGGCTTGCTTGGCCTCCTTTTTTTCTGGGACAGTTTACACATAGGATACCCGGGTATTTCAGCAGCATACTATAGGTAGATGCCGTTTGCCTGCGACATATTGAAGGTATATCTGCTACTACTACTGACTACTACTCTCACTCTCACTCTGAGGAACGTGAACGTAGAGTAGAACTGACTATGTAACGTGCGCGCGGATATATCCAAATCCATCGAATTGGGTAGCTACACACTTGACTCACTCTCAGACCTACTGACCTAGTTACCCACTAAACTAGACACACTTTCGCCTTCAATTCTATTACAAGTAATTAGTTGCGCAACATCTTACTATATAACATTTATATAATTATTATATCATTTCCCACATAACACATTTGCTTGTATGAATTTTTGTTTATCATTTAAATTCTGCAAATTCTGCTTCTGTACTCGTCTCTTTGAACAGCAGATAATTCAAAACCCACTCCGGCTTATGCCCTGTTTATGCTTATGCTGTGCTTACTGCAACGTCCTTGCACTTTTATCGGGTGTAAATTGGCCTACTCATTCAAAATATTTCATACTTCAAACACGAGGTCATTATTCATTAAAAAAACAATTTTGATTGGGTTTGACATTTTAGTAAATGTTATCTAATTAAAAAAGCATTGGTTTCCAACAAAGTATGCTATTGTAATTGTGGAATATTCGACAAAATCTGCTTGAAGTCCGCACGCCCTGTGCGGAATGAGTAGGAAGGAATTTCTTGGTTATTAGGTCACTCAGTGTGCGCCGTGCGCAAGTGAAGCGCCCAAATAAATCCTCGACAGTCCTGACCTACTGGCACGCTAAACTAGACCTGATTACAGAGGGTTATATGTGGGTACACGATATGCTTGCTCTTCATCCCGTGCTTTCTATTGTCCTCTCATATACTCTTGACTTGATTCCTTTCCATTTCTAACATGTGCTTGACGCTGTGCATAAATCTTGTACTTGCTAGTTGCCATGCTACACACATAATCTACTCAATCTGCTAAATGGAACACATAAAGCTTTAGCGGGTCGAGGTCATCATATATTAAACAAGTATTCCATATTCCATAGCCTATGGAAGGAGAACATGGAATGTATGCCGGAATACTTAAATTACAAACAGTATATCATTTCATCTGTCCCATATTTAAAACGGCACAAAAGTAATTAAGAGACTTGTTCTATGGGTTATGACCGCACTAATCTTTAAAGTCAGTCCGATTACCTCGACTCAAATGATGAATATCTTGTTACTTTTATCATTATTGTGAAGTTATATAAAACAAATTATATATTATTTTATCAGTCAATATCATATATCTGATTTAATTTATGATTTTCCCATAACCGAGAGAACTTTAGAAATGATCTAATCAATTCCTAATTTTGCATGGAGATTGAGAGTCATAAGAAAAAATCAGGGATGACGTGAATTTGGGGTTACCCTAAATCCTAATAGTACTTCTCTTTCTTCTCGTCCATCTACGTTAGGTGTCTCATATTTTAATTATGTTGGCATTCATAAGGACTCTCTCCATCTACATTCAATTTTTTCAAATGTGATGCGCTAACGAGGGAACTACTTAGGCTGTCCCTCAGCGATATTATTCTACTCATTTCAATCGGTTTTTGAAAAAAATATATTTAACAATTTTTGAAAAAAAAATTGAGATCAGTTTTGGGGGAAAGTTACGTGTTATATCCCATGCTAAAAACTTGAGAACAAAGAGTCCCCCCCCCCTCTTTGCACTTTTTTCTAAAAAATTTCAAATTTTTTTTAAAAATCGAGTTTTGAGAGTTGCTCGAGCTGATGATATTTTTGAGGGT